>CAUYLG010077050.1:0-33074 GCA_963573385.1 Cacajao melanocephalus | reverse complement strand
TTGTGAACCATATGTCCAAACTTTTGCCCATTAAAAAAAAATAAGGTCACATGTCTTTTTATTATTTAGTTGTAAGGCATTTTTATAAAAATCTATTCTGGAAACAAGATCTGTGACAGATATATGCTTTTTGACTATCTTCTTTTAATCTATGACTAGCTCGTACATTTTCTTAATGGTGTCTTTTTTTTTCGCCTAAGAGACAGAGTCTCACTATGTTACCCAGGCTGAAATTGAACTCCTGAGCTCAAGCTATTCTCCCGCCTCGGCTTCTGAGTGGCTGGGGCTATAGGTGTGCCACTACGCCTGACTTTTTAAATAATCTATTTTGATGAGTGTAAGGTTTAAATTTTGATTAAGTTTAATCTATCAGATTTTTCTTTTCTGGTTATTGCTTTCTGTCTCATCTGTAAAAACCCTCTGCCTACACTTAGATCAAAAAGACAGTATTCTAGGTTTTTGTTTTGCTTTTTTTCAGACACTTCATCATTTTATAGTTTTTTATTTAAGTCTATGATCTATCTTGAATTAATATTTGTTATTAATTACAATGAATACATTGAATTAATGTATGTTGAGAGGTGGGGGTTGAAATTCATTTTTTCTATACAAGCATGCAATTGTTCAGCATCATTGACTGAAAATACTTTTTCCCCCACTGGATTATGCTGACAACTTTGTTGAAATTAATTGACCAAGTTTGGGTATATTTGAGGACTTTGTTTTGTTCTGTAGATCTATTTGTCTGTCCTATGCCAATTTGACACTATCTTGATTACTATAGCTTTACAGTAAATGTTCATATCAGGTAGTATTAGTATTATGATTCAGTTCTTTCTCAAGATTCTTGTGGTTACTTTGCATCCCTAAATATACTTTATAATCACTTTTCAATTTCTGTTTCTTTCTTTTCTTTTCTTTTCTTTTCTTTTTTTGAGATGGAGTTTCACTCCATTGCCCAGACTGGAGTGCGGTGGCGTGGTCTCGGCTCACTGCAACCTCCACCTTGTGGGTTCAAGTGGTTCTCCTGCATTGGCCTCCTGAGTGGCTGGGATTGCAGGCACCTGCCACCACACTCAGCTAATTTTTTCTGTTTTTGGTGGAGACAGGGTTTCACCATGTTGGCCAGGTTGGTCTTGAACTCCCGACTTCAGGTGATCTGCCCACCTAGGCCTCCCAAAGTGCTAGGATTACACACCTGAGCCACTACACGCAGCCTTCAATTTCTATTTTTAAAAGACACCTGCTAGGATTATAGTTGGCATTGAGCTGGATTTATAGATTTATTTGAGGAAAAATAATAGCAATATGGCATCTTCTAATCTATGAACACAAATTATCTCTCAATTTATTAAGGTCTTCTTTAGTTACCTTCAGTAATGTATTACACTTTTTAGTTAGAGGTTTTTCAGCTCATGTCAAATTTATTTCTTAGTCTATTATTTACCTCTACCGTAAATGAAATTTTATTAATTTCAGAATTGTCCTGCCTCTCTGCTTTCCTCCATTCCCAACCTTAGTAACTGAATAAGAGAGGCAGTTTTCCAAAAATTCTCCACCTTCAAAATAGGTGGCCATTTTAGTTAATTTTTATTTAAACCAAATATTTTGGGCTAATTTCATTTTCCAAATGTTTGTTGTTCATATATAAAAATACAGTAGATTTTTCTATATTGATCTTATATCCTGTGACTTTGCTAGAACCTCCAATATAATGTTGAATGGTAAGAGCAAACATCCTTGCCTTGTTCCCAATCTTAGGGCAAAAGTGTTGAATGTTTCACCATTAAGTATGATGTTAGCTGTAGCTTTTCATTAATGTCCTTTATCAAAATGAAGAAATTCTCTTCTATTAAAACTTTGCTAAGATGTTTAAGAGGAGAGAGATGGATAATACCCAAACAGATGAACATAGACAACATGGTAGCTTGTTACAAATGCATTAAGGCAGTGCTGTAGACAGAATGCATACTTTTGAAATTCATATGTTGAAAACTTTACCTCCAGTGTGATGGTATGAGGAAGTGGGGCCTTTGGGAGGTTATGAGTTCATAAAGTTGGAGCCTTCATATGAGGTTCAGGTTCCTATAAAAGGGAATCCAGAGATCTTCCTTGTCCCTTCCACCACATGAGGACACAGTGAAAAGATGCTCATCTGTGAACCAGGATGCAGGTCCCCATCAGACACTAAATCTGCCAAACCCTTGATTTCCCAGCCTCTGGAACTGTGGGAAATCAATTTTTATTCTTTGTAAGTAACCCAATGTATGGTATTCTGTGATAGCATCTTGAACAGACTAAAAGAGGCAGCATAAGACTTCAAACAGAAAAATATTGACTTGCTCTGGATGTCCTGTTGAGAACAGGTGTTAGGGAAAAATGATTGGAAGCTGATCTGTTTTAGCTCTGTTTCCCTACCCAAATCTCATCTTGAATTATACTCCCATAATGCCCACATATTGTAGGAGGGACCTGGTAGGAGATAACTGAATCATGGGAGTGGTTTTCCCCATACTGTGGTTTGATAAGGGAAAACTCATTTCACTTGGCTCTCATTCTCTCTCTTGCCATTGCCATCTGAGATGTGCCTTTCACTTTCTGCCATGATTGTGAGGCCTCCCCAGCCATGTGGAACTGTAAGTCCAATAAATCTCTTTCTTTTGTAAATTGCCCAGTCTCAGGTATGTCTTTATCAGCAGCATGAAAACGGACTAATACAGAAGCTGAATAGGAAACTGGCACAACAATGATGGCAGCTTGGACCATGCAGAGAGTAGTGGAGATGGATGAGAAATGGTTGAATTTTTTAATATGTATATATTTTTTGATGAAAATAAGATTTGCTGATGGTTCAAATATGGTTTATGAGAAGCAGAAGATGGTCACAGTTCCTAAGATAGTCTGGGCATGGTTGAATGGAGCACTCTATTACTGGGTGGGCAAAGAATGTGGCTGGAGCAAGTTTGGGTGAAAGGAAATACTATTTTATCCATGAAATCTAGCACAGTATTTAACACAAATTAAATCTAGCACAGTATTTGACACAAAGGATGTGTTTATTTATAAAATATTTGATGAATGAATAAATTACTTAAAAACATAAAATTTTTATTTCTTGTATTCCACAATAATATAAGTTCCTGTAGAGGCATAGATTTTACTTTGTTATCACAGAATCCTCAGCATCCAGAAAAAATCGGGACAAAACGTTGAATGAACAGATTCTTGTTCTGCTCTTCCTACTGATACTTCTGTTCTCTGTGTCTGGTTCTGGTTAGTCTGGAGGAAATATAAAAGCAGATTAATATGTATTTTTGGGATTGTTTTTCCTGTCACTTAATTGATGAAAATTTGCTTGGGAAAAAAAAAATTCTTTTTCCTTATTTCCACTTGATAGTTGTGAACACTGGCAAACCTAACAGTTTCATATATTAAAATCTCTCCCTGAACTTTTGATCATTACATGTCTTTTTTTTACATTTTGCTAGAATTTCATTTAGAAAGTCACTAGAATGTCAGGGAATGCTTCCAGGCACTCAACTGTGTTCTTGTAGTTTAAAATAACAAATTGCTAGCTCTGTATTTAAATCTTATTATGATGCTAAACAAATGATTTATTGAACTGATTCTAATTTTCTATAGTTTAAAAATCACTTTTAAGCATCCATCTTTGTCCTGGACAGTTGCCAAAGCTAGCAAATGCATCTCAGCTGGGGAACAAGCCACCACTGCTTCCTTCAGATCCTCTTTCACATGGGAGACCTGGCTCACACATGGCCAGGACCTAAAAATCAGACCTGTCCTTGAGTCCTCCTTTTGTTGTAAGTCAGGTTTTACTAAATTGCGTTTTTCAGAACACCACAATCTGTGAAAATAAGTTTTGGAAATTGTAGTACACTTCCCCTGAGCGATTAATAATACATTTAAATCCCCTGTAGTTAAACGAAATCAACTTTAAACCCAGAGCTTCCCCACGTCATGTAACTATGGAATGCTTTTATAATGCATTAATAAATTCTGAGAAACAGATGGTCATAAAATTCAGGTTTGTGAATGCCCTTCTAGAGACTTAATGCCCTTCTGGAGAGCTGAGATTATAGAAGACCCTTCTTTCCATCAGCTCAAGGTTTTGAACTCCTTCATTTTAGTCACTCTTCCCTGGGGAAAATGAGAACTCTAGATTCTCTTGAACTGAGATTTCTACCACCTAAAGAATGGGATGGGGGAAAGAAACATTGGTTTAAAAAATAGATGGCTTAGGCCGGGCATGGTGGCTCATGCCTATAAGCCTAGCACTTCAGGAGGCTGAAGCTGGTGGATAACCTGAGGTTGGGAGTTAGAGACTAGCCTGGCCAACATAGAGAAATCCCATCTCTACTAAAAATGCAAAAAATTAGCTGGGCGTGGTGGTACATACCTGTAATCCCAGCTACTTCGGAGGCTAAGGCAGGAGAATCGCTTGAACTCAGGAAGTAGAGGTTGTGGTGAGCCAAGATCGTGCCATTGCACTCCAGCCTGGGCAACAAGAGCAAAACTCCGTCTCAAAAAAAAAAAAAAAAAAAAAAAGATGGCTTCAAATTTTGTCTTAGCTCTGTCACTTGCTACTTATGTGATTTTGGGGCAAATGTTTTATATTATCTGAAGCTTAGTTTTCACATTTAAAAAACTGGGAATTATAAGCTATACCCTACTCATCACACATGAAAATTAAGTATATGTCTTATACAAAATTTAACTCAAGATGAATTAAAGATTTAAATGTGAAACCCAAAACTATAAAACCCTGGAAGACAACCTAGCCAATATCATCCTAGACACAGGAATGGGCAAAGATTTCATGACAAGGCACCAAAAGCAATTGCAACAAAAGCAAACATTGACAGGTGGGATCTAATTAAACTTAAGAGCTTTTACACAGCAAATAAACTATAGGTAACAGGCAGCCTACAGGATGTGAGAAAATATTTGCAAACTAAGCATCTGACAAAGGTCTAATATTCAACATTTATTAAGCACTTAAATTTTACAAGAGAAAAACAAATAACACCATTAAAAAGTGGGCATAGGACATGAACAGGCACTTTTCAAAAGAAGACATACAGGCAGCAAACAAGCATATGAAAAAAGCTCAATATCACTGATCATTAGAGAAATGCAAATCAAACCAAAATGAGATGCCATCTCACATGAGTCAGAATGGCCATTATTAAAAAGTCAAAAAATAACAGATGTTGGCAAGGTTGTGGAGAAAAGGGAACACTTATACACTGCTGGTAGGAATGTAAATTAGTTAAGCCACTGTGAAAACAGTTTGGCAGTTTCTTCCAAACCCCACTCCAAGCTATAGATTACATGGTCTCATGAAACTCTTATTGTTCCCCTTCAATCCAGTATTTAATTAAGTATTTTTTATAATTCATTTTTCAATGTCTGTTTGTCTCTCTAGCCTTTACCTGTGTAAAGGTAGGTATGTCTAGGGCATGGCAGGAAATGTAGAAACTAAATAAAATATGTAAAACTGTCTTTGCAAAAATTGTAAGTGAGAGAATTATAGAAGCGAAAGAGATCTGATCTGGTCCACCCCATCTTGCCTTTAAATTCCAAACTTCCCTTAATCATTCTCGGCCTTGCACCAAGCTAACTTTGGGAGAAATTTAGTTTATAGTTTAAATGATAACAGCCCTTTCCCCAAACTAAAACACCTTTGTAAAGCTAATGAAAAGACCACTACTATTTGCTTGGTAAAACTAAAAAAAAATGAAAAAAAGAGTTAGTATAATATAAGAATACAGATGGCCAGCCTTCTTGAAAAATTAGAACAGGATATGTTGTCACATGGCGGCAGTAGGCCACAGAAGAGAGTCCCTGCCTCCTTTAGACAGGTGTCTCATGCCCTGGTGAAATACTTAGAACCCAGTCAGTTCTTTTACAGACAGTTATTTTGCAACCCTTTTTCTAATCCAACCACCTTATTTCGTAGAAGAGGAAACCATCTCATTTCTAGCAATAGTTTTGGGGGCAGAGACAAAAGATGAGATTAATTGGTCACAGTATCACAGCAAACTAGGGCAGAGCTGGGCCTGCAATCCCAGGCCATTGCTCTTTCTATCATATCCTATTGTGAGCATCTCTGTTAACTGTCTACTGTAATGAGGATTGAATAGCAAACTGCTCCTACTTAGTTATTTCTCCAGGAGGTTAAATACCATTCTCAAGGTTATGTTGCTTATAAATGGGTAAAAGTAACTGGTCTTGTATTTATTTCTGCATTGCACATAGTACCCAATGGTGCCAAGAAATAGTACTCAGAAAAGGAATTGAGTTAGATTGAATACTCTGCATAAAGTTTTCTTATCACAAAAGCTTCTCCCTGTTCCTTCTTTTCATTTAGTTATATTGAATCCAAACACACACATTAACCAGATGGGCAGAGTTACACATTGTTTTCACAGGAAATCTTCCCTTCCTCCTTCAGTTTACCTAAAAGGATGGGAAGCTGGGAAGGGCATTTGCCAGTGTATATACACACGTTGATGTATATATTTATTCAGCGCATATATCCATACATATATATGTCTGTGAAACAATATGTCCTGGCTGAAGCGTCTGGCTTTCTGTGAAGTCTTGACCTCCGCACCCTTACAGCTGGGCTGGCTCAGAGTTTAGAGTAAGACTTGCAAGACTCCCTGAAGAACATATGTTTCTAAGCAGTCCCTTGGTTCTCTATCCATTTTTTTTTTTTGCAGGGGGAGTTGCAAAAGATTACCTCCTAGGACCTCTTACTAGTAGCACTGCTTCCCTGAAGAATTTCTCATGGTTTAAGGAATTGTCTACTAAAGACAGGGTTGGTGTGAAAAATCATGCTTAATTATCCCCTTCTCTCCTGCTTCCTCCTCAGCTCACCTACAAAATCATTGGTAATATTTTAGTTTTTAACTGCTTGTGCTCTTCTTTGTAGGAAGCTACAAAGCTCACTCTTGCCCGAAGTTACCAACCCCTTTTACCTGCTTTTTTGGGCCTGATGACTTCAGGCAAGAGCGAGGTTTGTAGCTTCCTTGTTTCAAAGTAGCAGACAAAAAAAAAAAAAAAATCAGTGGTAGTTCAAGATGCTCAGATCTGTCTTTAATACTTGGCCCTATCACTTCCATAAGCTCTATCTTTACAGATCTGGATTTCGCTTGATTTGAGGGAGTCCACTCCCATTTAAAATGGTCTGCCAGCTTTATTTGTTATAGCTCTTGCATGCGGGTGGGAATTAGATAGCCATGAAAAAAAGGGGGTGCTATAATTCCTTTTGTGTTTTTGTTTTAGGGGAACGTTATGTACTTGATATTCTAAGGGCCTACATGATAATACAAAGTTTAAAAATGTAAATACATATTTAAGACAGTGTGCTTTAGAAACACACAGCTGGGTCTGGTTTTATAAAAGAATTTTTTATAAAAGGTTTTAGAAAAGAGTTAAATTCCTGTAACATTGCCGGACAAGGTTGGATTCTACCAGCTGATAGCCAGGTCAGGATGGCAAGGGAAAAGAAATTAGTGCATCAATTCATATCCACAGCTTATTGGATTCCTCACATTTAAACTATCTCCTTCTTTTACTCCTCCAGTCTTTCCTATCTCAGTAAAACACTTCTAGGGTTCCTTAATTTCTGTTTCTCCCAGAAACCATAACAGTTTATAAAAATTTCCAGTTGGCTTTCTCTGCAAAATATAAACAGACTCCAGTAACTTCTAATGAATATTTCCACTTACCTGCCTGTTATTACAAGTCTAAAGAAAGAGTAAGAATGGAGTGAGAAGTCGTGTTTAGCCTGGACTTCCTACAATCACACCTAACTGATCTAGTTTTGAAGTTCTCTGCTTATATGTTCTTGAAACAGTAGCTACAGGGATTCTTTTAAAGTATAAGACAGACCATGAAGTCTTTGCCCATGCCTACGTCTGGAATGGTATTGCCTAGGTTTTCTCTAGGGTTTTTATGGTTTTGGGTTTTACATTTAAGTCCTTAATCCATCTTGAGTTAATTTTTGTATAACCTGTAAGGAAGGTGTTCAGTTTCTGTTTTCTGCCTATGGCTAGCCAGTTTTCCCAGCACCATTTATTAAATAGGGAAGCCTTTCCCCATTGCTTGCTTTTAATCAAGTTTGTCAAAGATCAGATGGTTGTAGATGTATGGTGTTATTTCTGAGGTCTCTATTGTGTTCCATTGGTCTATATCTCTGTTTTGCTACCAGTTCCATGCTGTTTTGGTTACTGCAGCCTTGTAGCATAGTTTGAAGTCAGGTAGTGTGATGCCTCCAGCTTTGTTCTTTTTGTTTAGGATTGTCTTGGCTATATGAGCTCCTTTTTGGTTCCATATGAAATTTAAAGTAGTTTTTTTCTAATTTTGCCAAGAAAGTCAATGGTAGCTTGTTAAGAATAGCATTGAATCTATAAATTACTTTTGGCAGTATGGCCATTTTCACAATATTGATTCTTATTATCCGTGACTATGGAATGTTTTTCCATTTGTTTGTGTCCTGTCTTATTTCCTTGAGCAGTAGTTTGTAATTCTCCTTGAAGAGGTCCTTCATATCCCTTGTAAGTTGTATTCCTAGGTATTTTATTTTCTTTGCAACAATTGTGAATGGAAGTTTGCTCATGATTTGGCTCTCTGCTTGTTTATTATTTGTGTATAGGAAATCTTATGATTTTTGCACATTGATTTTGTATCCTGAGACTACTGAAGTTGCTTATCAGCTTAAGGAGAGTTTGGGGGCTCAGACAATGGGGTTTTCTAAATAAACAATCATGTCATCTACAAACAGAGACAATTTGACTTCCTCTCTTCCTATTTGAATACCCTTTATTTCTTTCTCTTGCCTGATTGCCCTGGCCAGAAATCCCAATATTATGTGGAATAGGAGTGGTGAGAGAGGGCATCCTTGTCTTGTGCCGGTTTTCAAAGAGAATGCTTCCAGCTTTTGCCCATTCAGTATGATATTGATTATGCATTTGTCATAAATAGACTTCATGACTAAAAATCCAAAAGCATTACAACAAAGGCCAAAATTAACAAATTGGATCTAATTAAATTAACAGCTTCTGCACAGCAAAAGAAACTATCATCGAAGTTAACAGGCAACCTACAGAATGGGGAAAAATTTTTGTAATCTACCCATCTGACCAAAGACTAATATCTAGAATCTACAAGGAACTTAAACAAACTTACAAGAAAAGAAAAACATCAAAAATGGGCAAAAGATATGAAAAGACACTTCTTGAAAGAAGACATCTATGTGGCCAACAAACATATGAAAAAAAGCTCATTATCACTAGTCATTAGAGAACTGCAAATCAAAACCACAATGAGATACCATCTCATGTCAGTCAGAATAGTGATTATTGAAAAGTCAGGAAACAGCAGATGCTAGCGAGACTGTGGAGAAATAGAAACATTTTTACACTGTTGGTAGGAGTGTAAATTAGTTCAGCCATTGTGGAAGATAGTGTGGTGATTCCTCAAGGATTTGACCCAGCTATCCCATTACTGGGTATACACTCAAAGAATTATAAATTGTTCTACTATAAAGACACAAGCAAACATATGTTTATTGCAGCACTATTTACAATAGCAAAGACTTAGAACCAATCCAAATGGCCATCAATGATAGACTGGATGAAGAAAATGTGGCACATATACACCATGGAATTCTATATAGCCATAAAAAAGAATGAGTTCATATCCTTTGCAAGGACATGGATGAATCTGGAAGCCATCATTCTCGGTAAACTAACACAGGAACAGAAAACCAGACAGTGCACGTTCTCACTTATAAGTGGGAGTTGACAATGAGAACACATGGACACAGGGAAGGGAGCATCACACACTGGGGCCTGTTGGGGGTTGGGGACCAAGGAGAGGGAGAGCATTAGGACAAATACCTAATGCCTGCGGGGCTTAAAACCTAGATGATAGTTGCAGCAAACCACCATGGCACATGTATACCTCTGTAGCAAAACCACATGTTCTGCACATGTATCCAGAATTTAAAGTAAAGAAAAAAAAAAAGCATAAGGCAGATTACACTCTCTTCTATTCTGCATCTTTTTCTGGTTTTCTGTATCACTCAATGCAAAAGTCCAAGTGCAAGTCATTGCTTACAAGGTTGTAGGTGACTGAGTCCCCATTTCTTCTTTGCCTTCTCCTCCCAGATGTCAGAAGGACTTCCTCTTTTACTTCATTCTTATCACTCTTAAAATACCACCTCATCAGAATGATCATTCCTGACCTGCCAATGTATGTTCACTCTGCCCTAGCTGTGCGTAGCTCTATCCTGCCTTGTTTTGTTTACATAGCACTAACCACACCATCTGATACATATTCACTAGCCTGTTTGTTTATTCTTTTCCATTTCTCACCAGAAAGTATATCTTAGGAAAAGAGGGACTTGTTTTATTCACTGCTTTATACCTGGTTCCTTGCATACTGACTGGTTCATAGTAGTTGCTTAGTAGATATGTATCAAGTGGATAAATGACTTAGATAGACTGAGACAGGTAACTAGGGGGTCAGAGCCAAGACAGATTTAATGAGAGAATATGCAGGATGCCTTTTAGCTCAGGTTTGGAGAATAAAAGAAGTGGACTAAATGGCTGAAGTTGAGACCTGGAGAGGTCAAAGCTGGTAAAGTAGGACAAAATTAAGTTACCGACTGAAGAACTGCAAGGCAGTATCCAGAATGTAGATTAAAACTCACATGATGTGGAGCTTTTATTGGGTACTTATTATACACTTGTATTAATTTTATTGGGCTGCCTTAACAAATGACCACAAATTTCGTGGGCTTAGAACAACAGTTTATTCTCTCATGGTTCTGGAGGCCAGAAATCTGAAACCATGGTGTTGGCAGGGCCACACTCCTTCTGGAGGCTCCAGGGAAGAATTCGTCCTTGCCTTTTCCAGCTTCTGGTGGTCCTGGGTGTCCTTTGAGTTGTGTCAGCATAACTCCAATCTCCACTGCTGTTTTATGCGGCCTTCTCTCCTCCTCTGTGTGTCCTCTGCTATTCTTATAAGAACAGGGGACATTGGATTTAAGGCCCATTTTAAGCCACTATAATTTCATCTTAATTGTACCTTGTTTCTAAATAAGGTTGCGTTCTGAAGTTATAGGTGGAGATAAATTCTTAGGGGAACATTGTTCAAACCACTGTCATTTTCAAACCCTTTATTTCTCATAACAACTCTCTAAGATACTTACTATTTTATCTTCTCATAACAACTCTCTAAGGTACTTACTATTATTCATTTATTTATTGAGATGGAGTTTCACTATTGTTGTCCAGGCATGGTGTGATCTTGGCTCCCTGCAACCTCTGCCTTTCGGGTTCAAGCGATTCTCCTGCCTCAGCCCCCTGAGTACCTGGGATTACAGGCGTCCACCACCATCCCCAGCTAATTTTTTGTAGTTTTGGTAGAGATGTGGTTTCATCATGTTAGCCAGGTTAGTCTTGAACTGCTGACCTCAGGTGATCCACACACCTCAGCCTTCCAAAGTGCTAGGATTACAGGCGTGAGCCACCATGCCCGGCCAATACTTACTATTATTATTGTAGATACATACAAATATTATTGGTGATAATTTACAGATATGAAAAACTGAGACTCAGATAACTTAATTGCCTAAGGCCATGTAGCTTAGTAAGTAGATTCAAACCCAAGTACAGTATATCTAACTCTACCTATCTAGTTTAATGTTTTAGCAATACCATGCTGACTCCAATCCTCACCACATATCTGCTCAAAATGACATATTCACGGTATGAATTTATTTGCAGTAAGAAGACATGAAAATTATAGCTTATCATGTTTCTGTTTCAGGATGCTTTAAATAATGTGCACTGTAACTACAAGCAAAATTTTTCATGATTTCCCCTGTGAAATACACTGCAGCTTCCCAGCCTGGAAATGCATTTATTTGTGTGATCTAAATTTTCTCCTTGGTTTGCATTCTCTTTTACCAAACCCCAGGCCTAGAATTCATCATTAGTGTAAAGCCAGCTAGTCAACAAGGTGGTTTAAGAGTTTAAGTTGTTGTTTTGTTCTCCCTTTCTAGGAATTTAAGCACAAAATTAGACCTTCAAATTTTCTGAACTGGTATCTATTTCTTTCTATGGTTTCTCTCTTCTCTTCTCCTCTATCTCTTCCTTCTCTGGGCTGGCTCTACCTCCTCTTCTCCTTTGCATTGTTTCTTTCCTCACTCCTCCAGTTTTCTTTCTTCTCTCTCTCCCTTTCACCCCAGCCCCTGTCATTTCTCTTTATCACTCTTCCCTATCCCCCCTAATTTTTTTCTTTCTTTTTTTTTTTTTTTAGATGGAGTCTTGCTCTGTTGCCAGGCTGGAGGGCAGTGGTGCAATCTTGGCTCACTGCAACCTCCGCCTCCCAGGTTCAAGTGATTCTCCTGCCTTTGCCTCCCGAGTAGCTGGGGCTATAAGCGCATGCCACCACGCCCAGCTGATTTTTGTATTTTTAGGAAAGACAAGGTTTCAACATGTTGGCCAGGTTGGTCTCGATCTCTTGACCTTGTGATCTGCCCACCTCGGCCTCCCAAAGTGCTGGGATTACAGATGTGAGCTACCATGTCTGGCCCCCAACTTCTTAATTATTTAGATTTTGTCAAGGCCTTACCAGGAAAGCAAGTATAAGCTACCTTTTTACAAAGAAGGGAGATGTGAAGCCATAGAAAGGAATATGTTATTATATCACCCGGACTTAAAACAAGCAGCTAAATCCCTTAGCAGTGTCAGAAAAGCATGTGAAACTCCTCCAGGTGGGCTACAAGAAGAAATTGTGCCTTGGACTAGTTTTATGGTAGAAAGAAACAAAAGAGAAAGTATGTATCTGCTATGAAAACACTATCTGGATTTACAGGATTGGGAACTTTGGGAAACAGAATTGTCATAGAAGTAATCTGCCAACATGGCAATAGATTTCAGCAATGATAGGGGAGCATGAGAACATAGGAACATATGTACATGCCAATGGTTCATATCAACAAGCATCTTATGTAAACATCATGTGAATTTCTAGACATACCCAATGGCAGGTAGGGATAGGAGGGAATTTCAGGTGACTGGAGATATATGTTATGCAGATTGGGGCAAGACATTTTAAATATTGCTTACAGTATGATCTCATATGGAACTGCAGGTTAGTGAAGTATAAGTAAAATCAAATCATATCGCCATTTTTACAAATATATAAAACAAGTGCTCTTAAATGACCTCAGGGCTAGGGTAGCTCACACGTGTTCTGGCTACAGGCACAACACTTGGCTCATATATTAAACTGCTAGGAGGAGGGCTGCTGATTTTCCAGCTGGAACTGCTACTTCCAGAAAGGTTATGGCAATATCAAATCTTGGATTGGAGGACTCTATTTTTTAAGACTGACTGGGGCTTATCTACCGCTCTGAGGAAGAGACTGTGGAGTAGGAACTTGGACCTTCAAAGGAAACCCATCAGAAAGAAGTGTGTATCCAGGTGAATTCGTCTTTGATGACCCTAGACAAATCTTCATCTTATGTTCTGTTATGGTGGTGATAGTTCATTTGCTTCTTTGTTTTTGTTTTATTTTAGTTGGAGTTTGTTTACTGACACTGGGCATCTAACATTAATCCCATTCAGCCCGGACACCTATAGCTTCCCACGCACCTGCACTCCTTTTGCTTGTGCTTCAGTGAACAGAAATTCTGCTGGAAAATTTTATTCCAGGACAAGATTCAAAATTCTACAGTGGTCCTAACTGACACCTAGGATGTAACACTATCATCTTATGATTATATTTGAAATTCCTCTAGTTCTCAAACTGGGGTGCATCAGAATTACCTGGAGGGCTTTTAAAAGCACATATTCTTCAGTTATGCTCTGAAGTTTTAATTTCAGTACATCTGGGATGAGAAGTATAAGTATGAAAAATATGCTTCTCTAACAGGTTCCCAGATGTCATTGCTGCTGCTGGTTTTGGAATCTCAGTTTGAGGATAACTGTTCTGGTTTATAAAGTGCCTTCAAAAATTTCAGAAAACAGTTATCTCAAGGACTGGAGGTTTCACATAGAACACTTTAAACAATTTTTAGTTTTCTTTCTTTTTTAACTTTTAAGTTAAGGGATACATGTGCAGGTCTGTTACATGGATAAACTTGTGTCATGGGGATTTGTTGTGCAGATTATTTCTTTGCTCAGGTATTAAGCTTAATATGCACTAGTTATTTTTCTGATCCTCTCCCTCCTCTTATCTTCCACTTTCTGAAGAGCCTCAGTATGTGCTGTTCCCCTCTAT
Source organism: Cacajao melanocephalus (assembly GCA_963573385.1). NCBI lineage: Eukaryota > Metazoa > Chordata > Mammalia > Primates > Pitheciidae > Cacajao > Cacajao melanocephalus. The sequence continues at coordinate 18,749 of CAUYLG010077050.1, read as the reverse complement.
GTGCTCCGGTGTTCTCACCATTCATCTCCCAATTATAAGATCATATGGTATTTGGTTTTCTGTTCTTGCATTAGTTTGCTATTTTCTATTTTATCTTCTTTCTTGTTTCTGATTTTGTTTTACCCTCCCTCCCATCTCTCCTTTCCCTTCTCTTCCTTCATTCTTTCCTTCCTTTCCCTAAATTCCCGCAGAGTGTTTTCCTGCTGTCCAATATACGGTTCGGGTACAGAGGAACCAGTCTCCGTTCACTTTTGCCTTTTGGACCCAGCAATAGCAAGATTCCCAGAACTCACATCAATGATGGATCCAAAGGAAAACTTTTGAGGTTTTAGATTCCGAATCAATTAGCTTGTTTTTCAAAATTAAAGTAACTGCCTAGTTTGATTTTGTAGCACATTCAGGTACCCAGCCTTGAATTAAGTTGTTGCTAAAGCTCAGAATGTATGTTCTCAACAGCAAAACTCTTCTATAAAATTAAAACAGGATCCTCCAAGTTAAAGCATATGCAATGTTAATCCACCATTTAAAAAAATATTTCCCCTTGCCTCTATCTGTTTAGCATAGTAAAGCTTGGTTATCTTAAACCAAACAAACTAAACTGTTAATTGCCTAGATTTTTTTTCATATTATCTGAAGAAAGTCAATCTAAGCAAACTAATTTTAGTTTTATTTTTAAAAATTAGGATGGAGCTTGGGAACTGTTTACATGAAGCTCAAATATTTACATATTTTTCATAAATAATTTTTGGCCATATACATCAAAATTACTAATATTCAGAAAACACCAAAATAAAACTTGAAGCCTTAAAGGGAAAAAAAATGTACTGCAGTTGATTGCTTAAGACAGGAAGTTCAATGACTCATTATTTAAAGAAAGGAAGAAAAATTATTATCTAAAATAAATGAGAAAAAGAGGTTTTCTAGTTAGTCCTTTATTGACTGGGAAATATAGATAACTGGAACTTTCCATTTGAGAGTATATTGTTCAAATGTTACTCTATCCCATCATCCTGCAGTGACTTACATTGAGATTTCGCTCATAATTTAAGAGCATTTCCAATGTCAGGTTCTCAGCTAGGTGCTTTCAACTATGTTATGTATTAATCCTTAGAATAACTTTGAGTGGCAACCACTGGATGGAGAAGCACAAATTCAAACATGATATCCGATGACACAGTTTAAAGACAACTGGTCTTAAAGTTAGAAAAACTTGATTCCAGTCCCATGTTGACTACTTACAGCCCATGAGTGTGCGGATGATATTTTAACCTTTCCCTGTCTCAAATTCCTTGTCTGTAAATTCAAGGGGAAATATTGTTTGCAAATCTATCTTTTAGAGTTGTTTAGGGATTAAATAAGAATAAATATAAATTGATGGGTAAGGGGTTATAAGTAACATATTTTTCTTACAAAATGAGTTGATTTTAACTTATTCCTCTACCCCACTTTCCCAAAGACAGCCAGTTACTTTAGACAAAAGCAGTTTCCTCTTTTCCTTGGTATTATCAGCACTGCAGATGAACAAGGATGAGCGTATAAGGCGCTCAGCAGGAAACGCCAATACTGAGCTGAAAATCGATTGGATGCTGATCTAATTTAAGATTATGTGTTTATATTGGCTCTAGATTATTTTCTATCTAAAGAATTCTTTAAAGATAAACTCAAGCCTTATATCTAGCAAACTGCAGCTCTGGGGCCCAGCTTTGCACCCACTCTAAAAAGGGACTGGAGCCTTTAGTTCTGTGTAAAATGAAGTGCTCAATGTATTTACATAAGCAGTATGAACAACGGCAGCAGCACAGACTCATAGCACTTACTGTGTTCCAGGACATTTTCTGACCCATGTAATCACAACAGCCATCTGAGGTAGCTTCTATTATGATGCCCATTCTAATTTGCAAACCAAAAATAAAGTGCAAAGGTTGCCCTTTAGCCATCTAAGTGGACTCCTTCCTCTTAGCCAGGGCACTCCAAATTTAACCTGAAAGACTGGTTCAGACTGTGGTGGGCAGTGGGAGGTCAGACGTGCCTAATTATGCCCTCCTTCCTTTTGGAATTCAGGAAAAGCTGATTTAACATCAACACAGACCTTAATTCTGTTAAGAAACATTTACAATCTCTTCTCTCTGAAGCCTGTACCTGGAGGCTTCAACTGCATGATAAAATTTGGTCTCTACAACCCCTTATCATAACCCAGAAATTCCTTTCTATTGATAATCTTTCAACCAATTGCTAGTCAGAAAATTTTTAAATCTACCTACCCACAACCCAAGCACCTCCCATTAGGCCTCGCCTTCCAACACTGAAGCATTGGGAATTAAATTTCAGCATGAGTTTTGATGGCGACAAACTGGCCATATGCAAACCATAGGAGGATAGTAAGTCAAGTTGGATGCAGACACACAAGACAAAAATTAATTCAAGATGGAACATAGACTTGAGTATGACAGCTAAAACTATATAGCTTCTAGAAGCAAAAATAAATATCTTCACAATCTGAGGATAGGCAAAGATGTTACGAAGAGAACATAAAAAGTACTAACCAGGAAAGCAATAAAACTAATGAATTTGACTTTATTAAAATTAAAAATTTTTTTGGAAGATACCAATAAGAAAATAAATAAGCCACAGATTTGGAGAAAATATTAATAAAACATATATGTGACAAAGGACTTTTCATATCATATCAAAAATAATTCTAAAACCCAATAACAAAAAGGCAAATAGCTCACATAGACACAATATATATGTGTGTATCTATGTATATATACCAGCAGAAGACTTGAATAGATATGTCAGAAACATCTACATAGTATGTAATATATATTATAAATACATATATATATGTGAATATGTATGTATGAATGACTAATAAACACATGAAAAAGTATTCAGCATAAATATTTATCAGGGAAAGACAAAATCACAATGAGATACATACCCACTAGAATGGCTAAAATAAAAGTGAGACTAACAAAGCCAATCCTGTCATATATATGGAACAACAGATACACTCATATATTGCTGGGAAAAGAAAACAAATAGTATTGGTTTTTGCCATTGAAAGTAATTGCTTTTTTGCCATTAAAAGTTTTGCACCAACCTAATATGACCACTTTGGAAAATTATTTAGTAGTTTCTTAGAAAAGCAGTTTACTTTAGCAGTTAAATCTACATCTACTATATGTGGTAGCAAATCAACTTCTGAATATTCAAGAGACATAAAAAAATGTCTACAAAAGCTTGTACAAGACTTTTCATCGCAGCTTTATTCATAATGCCCAGTCTATCTAGAGAAAAATAAACTGTAAAATATGCATGTAATCGAAAGCTACTTAGCAATAAGACAACTTCTGATACGTGAATCTCAAAAACATGCTAAGTAAAAGAAGCAAGATACAAAATGAGTACTTTCATACTTATGATTCCATTCTGATGAAAGTCAAAAGAGATGCAACTATTCCACGGTGCAGTGGCTGCTTTTGTGTGTGAATGGGAAGGAAGGGTGGGACTGCCTGGGAAGAGGCATGAGGTAATCCTCTGGGATGATGAAAACACTCCATATTTTGATAGAGATGTGGTGTCTACATTTACCAAAACCGATGGAATTATACATTTAAGACTTCTGTATTTGACTTTATGTAAATTATACCTGAATGATAGAGATGTTGAATTTGAGTAATTGCAGGCTTGTGCCAGGTTCTGAGAGGACAAAGTGTGTGTGTGTGTGTGTATGTGCGCGCTCACGCGCGCACATACCTGTGCACTTATCTTGGCAACCATGGGAGAAATATGGTGATTATAGAACCATTCCCACTTGGGGGAAGAGTAAAGAAAGATAAAAGTCACCAAATAAAACAATTCTCTTACCTTTAAATTTGTCCTAGAAACACCTTAGAAACACAAAATATTTTCACTAGGAATACATAAATGTATTGGTTTTTACTTCAATCTAGATGCTTAGTTAGCAAGTACATGAATGTCCGGTGTAATAAACATGACTAGGTTTCTCTACATGATGGAGATTGTTTTTCAATCATTTGAAAAATTTAAATATTTCAATTATAGCATCCTGGACAAGCCCAAAATATCGATGCCATCTTGCTATCCTACAACCCTCAAAGTAAAAACTTACGAAACAATCACAATCACAAGTAATCACATTCATGTAGAGATACTAAAAAAGAGTTTCAACCACCTGTCTGCTTTGGTGGCCCGTACAGGCATAACAGAGTTGGCGAAAACCCTAAGTGTCAATAAGTTATGTTCTGAAGACCTTTTCACTTCTCCTCTTCAGAGCACTAAGATCTAGGGCTGGCTGTGGAATTACTGCTGTGCTTGCATCGATGTTGGTGGTTTACCATTAGTGGAAGCATTCATATTTCTGTGGGTAGACTTAGAGAGAGGATGGCAACAGACAATATGAGGTTAGTAAAACAAAGCCAAATGCTGTTCGGTGGAAATCCAAGCACAACCAAAATAGTTCCTTCAGAGAAAGTGAGTGTTTTAGCCTCAGCTGTTATATTTAGTCTGATTCTGCAAGATATCAAGAAATAATACATGTACATATTTAACTGTGGTGAACATTTGTGGCATTTTTTTCTGGCTAAAGAGAGAACCTTTTTGGTACTTGTTTACCAGTATTATAAGCCCAATTAACTGTGGGTTCTGGTTGTGGAATCAGAATGTTGCTAGGACAAGAATTTTCAATGAGAAGCAATCAATCAGCAAATATTAGGTAAGAAAGTTTACATATTGATTGATTTATTGATTTTGGCAACCAAAAGACCATGATTAATCTTATTCATTGCTTGATTATTGTCAATTCATGGTGTGGCATTTGGACCATGTCTGCACTGGAAAGTTGAAGAAAATATAATTAGAGCTAATTCTGAGTACGGTGGTGATGTCTCGATAAAACCCTACCATTTATTCAGTGTTCACATTATGACAGGCATAATAAATTCTTTATAACATTTGCTCTTCATTACAATACTCTATATGTTTTTATAAAGTATATACATGTGAGAAAATGAAGACTTAATTGGTTTATGCCATGTTACAGATCTAGTAAGTGACAGATTAAGAATTTAACTCCAGGACTTTGGTTCCCAAATGTATGCTATAGTGGAAAGCATTTCACTGAAAATTGTAGCATGCTGATGGTAATTTGGTTGTTTGATCGTCACGACACAACACAATTATTATTGAATTGTTACAGTTATCATCAAAGAGCAATTTAACTAGAGTAAGTGAAATGTACTTCAGTGTAAACAAATGAATCAATGTTATCTTTTTGTCACCCATAACTATTAATTATTATAGCAATTGACTTTCGTACAACTTTTAAAAGCACTTTGGGAGGCTGAGGTGGGTGGATCACCTGAGGTCAGGAGTTCAAGACCAGCCTGGCCAACATGGTGAAACGCCATCTCTATAAAAAAAATAAAATAAGTGTTTTTACAAACACTGCATTCCCTTCTGAATATTAGCAATGCTGAGCTGAAAGTAGGAGAGGCATTATTATTTATATATTATTTTCCCATTTTATGGATGCAGAAACTTAAGTTCAGAGAACTTTAGTAACTTCCCGAGGTCAAATAGCCAGGGGGCGGAAGTTAGAGGTGAAAATAAGTTGGTCTCACCTTCCTCTTTCCAGGATGCCTCTTTGAGAAAATCACTATTACAAAATCTCTAGGTGTTTCTTGCTCAGGGAGGGAGAACTACATTGATAATCCCCACATTACTGCTTTCAGAAGCTCTAATGATCTCTAATCTCCAGGATACACCCTTATCTCATTGTCTATTGTCAATATGGTAATGAGAAATAGGGACTGTTTCTTATATTCTTCAATTTGACTGCGGCAGAGCATCATGAAAGATAATTTTAGTTAAAAATAAATATTCATTTGGATATGGTTACCTCAGAAAGTAACCAAACATTTCACAAATCTGGATGTTAAAGGAATTAAGACAAGTTTATAGTTGTTCTTTAAAGACAGTCAAGATAGTAACTATCCTAACCATCCTAACCAGTGAAAATAATTACTGGGAGATGTCTCTGGTGATAGAAAATTATTTAAAGCTGTTTCATCCTGCAGTTCTATTTAGTGTTTCTCTACTGAGTGGATTACTTAAAACTATCAGTGTTTGATGAAACCCATGAAGCTTTTAAGGACCTCTTAATCATACAAATTGTGGATCACTACAGTTTGCCAGATTATAAAGTCATTTTTAAAAAATCCTTAGGCAATAGGACCCAAGATATGAAACCTTTGCCACTCCACTACAAGAACTGGAAATTGTGCCAGAGACTCATTTTTAATAAAGCTCCCTTCATTACCAATCACCAAATAATTAAGCTTCATTATCATACAAGCCAAATTGATTCCTTCCAAAGTGAAGGTCTTATTTTTTTCTCTGATTATTTCTTCACTTTGTAACCTGTCTTGAAGTTCATCTCATTATCCTCATCATTATTGAAACCATGTATTGCTGATGGGCAAAAGAGTTACAAAGAAAGGAAAATAGGGAATGGATTACTTGGAATGTAAAATAATATTTGGTTTTCTCTGCTCCTGTCCTTTTTGGTTTCATATATATACTGTTCTTGTTGATTAAGTCATTTCCTAAAGGGAGATCAATTGATGCCAGAGATTCATTAGAGATGTGGTAGCACATTCAAGGACAAGAGGCTTTTTTCAATTGAAGAGATTGAAGACATAGGGAGGGCTAAGGAAAAGAGGAAGGACATTGTTGATTAATGTAATATTTCAAAGAAACCATCAAAGACTCAGAGCAACACATGGCTTAAGCACATTGATCAGCCATTGGTAGGCACATTGCTGAGAAAAAATTCAAAATCTTCTTAACTTTTGTGGCAATCATTGTTTTATTTATTTTCCTTCTGGAGCCAATTAACTGATTCAAAACACATGTATTAATTACTCTAAAAAATGCCACTTACTTCTTGGAAGTTACAATGTGATGTGTTATTTCCTCTAGAGCAGGGCTTCCCAACCTTGGCACAAGGAAAAAATAGCACCTTGGCTATCATCACAGGGTACCCTACCTAACGAGGCAAAATTAGGGACTGCTCCCACTAAGGTATGAACATAATCTGGGAAGGAAAAAAATCAACCAATATCTAGACAAAACAGGTTGTGATTCCTTTCAACAGCTTTAGATAGTAGGTGTTATTATTGCTTACAGATGAGGAAATTGAAATTCAGAGTCTAAGTAACTGATACCACATCAGAAAGCTAGTAAATAGCTGAAATAATTAAAAATCATGTCTGTGTGACATCAAAGCCTCTACTCCTTCCTGCGTGTCCCTTGTTTTTATATTCTATATTTATGAAAGTTTCTAGTTTCCCATTTATTCAATCAATCTCAATCAATAAAAAGGTGTTTACTGAGGGCCAAAGTGAATGTACCATAAATAAATTAGTAGATAGTTTCAGCTCAGAGGAATCCACATCCTACTTGGAGAGACAAAGTTAACCATGAAGAAATGAGAAAATAGGATCAAATGCTACCTTGTGTGATACATATGGCTAAAAATCAAACAGCATGTATATTATGTTACTGGTTGCATTAAAACGAGAAACTGGAGAAAAGAAGGCTGTCATAAGTTAGTTTTATTAGACAAGATTATAGAAGTTGGATTTGAGGAAATTAATACATACATTTTAAATTTAAATTTATGTTAAACAAGTTGTATTAGTTTCCTAGCGCTGTCATAACAAACAACTTGAAATTTATTCTCTCACAGTTCTGGAGGCCAAAAGTCTAAGATCAAGGTTTCAGCAGGACCACCTGAGATCAAGACATCTGTCAGTGAGACTGCTTGACTTCATAATTTTCTAGTCCAGGGAAGTTTTGTTCTTTGCATCTTCCTGATTCTGATGACTGTCAGTGTTCCCTGGCTTGTGGCCATGTCACTTTAATCTCTGCCTCAGTCATCCCATGGTCTCTCCTCTGTATGAGTTCATGTGGGAAATCTCCCTCTGCCTCACAATGTAATAACACTTACCATTGGAATTTGGAACCACTCAGATAATCCAGGAAGATCTCCTCATACCAAGATCTTCAACTTACTATATCTGCAAAGACTTTTTTCAAACAGGGTGACATACCTAAGTTTCAGGAATTTGGACAAGAATGTATCTGTTGGAGGCCACCATTCAACTAACTACACCAAATTTGGTGTGCTTGTTAGCTTCGTCTCATAACACTGGATTTGTTGCTTGGAGAAATACAACCCCCAGACTTGGAAGAAGATCACTATAGTTATTAAGTCCACAGATTCTGAAATCAGAGAGTGAGTGAGTGACTCACAATTTTGACACATTCAAATTATGTGTAACTGGGTTATTAACTTCCCGAAGCCTCAGTATCTCATTTTAATAGACAGAATTATAATGCTTATTAATTATTCATACATTTTACATATATTTAATTTTAAGAGATGTTTATTGAAGCAGGTCCTCATTGATAAGGAATCTGAAGCATTATTTTAGAGGTTAAGTGGCATCTCAGAGTCACTTCCAGTAAGTGGCACCCAACCTTTATCTGGGAGCCACAACTGCCTTTACATTAGGTTATAACAAGGCTCAACTAGAAGATTGCTAAATATATTAAAAGAGATATTGGAGATAAAGTGTCAAGTGCTAAGAATCCCTTAGTGAATAATAATTATTAAAACTATATCACAAAATAACATGTACATAAATTAAATAGAAAAGAAGAATTATTCTTCCTCTATTAAGTATTCTTATTTTATTTAAGTTTTTCCAGGTTCTAGTCAGTGCTTGAATGTTCTTACCCTCCCAGTGTGTTTGGGTACATATTAGTAATTCTCTTCATAACTGAAAAACCATCAATTATATGCTGTACAGTTTCATTAAAACCACCAGCAAAACCACAGTTCTTCATAGGAAAAATCATACGTCCAGAGTTTATTTCAACAAAAGTGGCAGTAAACAATACAGAATTGCTTTTCCTATTTCTTGTCAACCCATGTGACCTCTTGTCATGTTGCAAGCTTATGTTATTTCAGTTGTCCTAGTAATTCCTTGTGTTTGTTTAAGAATTGCCTAATGTTTATTGCTAAGTATAGGTTACTGTGTTGAGTGACTATGCCTTTAGTTTTATGCTGATATAATTTAAAAATAGAACAAGTAAGTAAAGCATAATGGTTTGAATCAAAGGTCTTTTAAACACAAAATACTACATGGTATTGTGCAGCCATATTTATATTTTATGAGAGAATTTAACCAACTATTTTCCACAGAAGTATTGATTAAAACATGAAATTTCCACTGTATTCTGAAGTTTGCAAGTGGCCAGTAAGTTAAATTAAAATAGTAGGTTAAAAGCACAGTTACTGGAATCGGAGAGTTCTGGGTGGTTCTGCTAGTTTTATTGCTTGCAAGCTGCCTCACCTTAAGTAATTACTCTGTTTGAGCTTCAGTTCCCTTCTCTGTCCAATGGAGTTCTTTCTATCAAACACATCCTCTTACCATAGAATAGATACAAAATATGGATAAAATACATAAAGGAAAACAAAATAGTGGGCATCAGAGTACAACCAAAGCAGTCAGGACTTGAGGGTGAAAACCCTGAAGCAAGCTGAGTGCACTCTCAGTCTTGTGTCCTCTACTGCTTTTCTGTTATGGCCTTTGCTCATCAGCATTGTGGATCATAGAATCTAAGCAGAAAATGGCGATGAACCATCTCTACCCCTCGTGATTAAGGCAAAGATTAAAGACAATGCATGCATAACCTTGGCACCGAGTCTGAGATGTGATAAGTGTTCAATATGTGTGGAAAAGGACAAAAACAACAAAAACCCACCAACATTGATGGTCCCTCATGTTCCCACTGCCTTCTTTTCCCCCCTTTCTTTCTCATTTGCTATCTAATTCTCTCATTTCATAACCTTTGACTAGCTGATAACCACAAAGCTTTCAAAAAATGTGAAGAATGTTCTGATGGGTATTGTGATTGTATAATGCCAAGGACTCTAAGCAGGGACATGTAAACAGGAGGGATGTCCAACTGTGAGTGTGAGTTAAAGTTGGCCAAATTGCTGCCCAGCCAAAACCTCAAAGTCAGGTACTCAAGTGCCCACTATCCTATAAAAACCCTGACCCTGCTTCAGTTGGAAGTCACCTGGTCTTCAGGAGCCCTGTCAATAAAGTCTTTCATCTCTATTTGAGTCACAGGAATCGTTTTCTTTTGACAAATAGTCTTAGGTCAGTTCCAGAAATCGGCTGTGAGAGAGAGACTTGCAAGCAGGAGGTTTGTTGGAGCGTGCCTTCAAGACAGATACCTCTGGGGTGGTAGAAAGAGGCAGATTCGTCAGAGACAGCAGTTGAGCTTCCATGTAGTTGCAACAAGGACCTCAGCCAGTCCCATATAGAGCCTTCTCCACAGAATGTAACCTCAAGCAAAGTGGCTCTCTTTAGCGTAGGGCAATTCCTTGCCAACACTACAAGCAAGCCTCATTCTTGCAGTGGGGACCTGAGGGAGAACTATAGACTTCAATACACAGTGGTGGCTGTTATTTCCCATATGTTTTCTATCACCTCTTTCATCTCCCTGCAGGATGTGTTTCATTAGCCCTATTTTACAGGTTTGCCAAGTGCACACCAGAGTTAAGAATTCGGTCTAAATTTAGGTAGGTTGCCGTGGCTCACACCTGTAATCCCAGTACTTTGGGAGGACAAGGCAGGAGGATTACCTGAGGTCATGAGTTTGAGATCAGCCTGGCCAATATGGTGAAAGCCGCACTCCACTAAAAATACAAAAATTAGCCAGGCATCATGGTGCGCACCTGTAATCCCAGCTACTTGGAAGATTCAGGCAAGAGAATACCTTGAACCCTGAAGGTGTTTGCTACTCTTCTGGGTATAGCAAAGAATATACCTGGAGTGGTATATTCTTCAGTCTGGAGTGCAGTGGTTCCAAGATCACACCACTGCACTCCAGTGTGGGCAACAGAGTCTCAAAAAAAAAAAAAAGCCTACATTTGATATTTTTTCTGTTTTCTACCTTTTTGCCAATGTTGTCTCGCAGTGAGATAACTCAATTTGCATTCCCAAGAATTTATAAGATGTCTGTCATGAGCTCAGCTTTGTGTCAAGAACTCCTGGGGACACCTAATTTGTTCCTTGGCTTGACAGCAAATGAGTGGTAGCTGGGAGAACCTTTATATTGGCCGTGCAGATGCTGGGGTTGACTTTTGTCACCTTGTCATCAGGAAGCCACTGCCCTGGAGATGCTTAAGGAAATCATCCAGGGAGGCTAAGCAAAGTCTCAGTTAACCAGTCTTGTTGCAGGTGAACAGAGCAAAGTAGCTTAACATTAGCACTTCTACAGGTTTTCTTGCTTGATCCTCATGCAACAGGGTTCATATTTTTAAGCTCCAGTTTAGTTTAAGTCAATTCTCTTTTACTAGGCACGTTTGATTTACAAGGCATTGTGCAAGTTGCTATGGGAATCAAGAGCTAAATAAAACAGAGGACCTTCATTCAAGGGGTTTATAACTCAGTATGACTCCTCACCCTGAAGCTCAAGCCCTCTGCTTTCTTATTTTCACTTTTGTTACAAGTAATTTTTGTTGCTAGCTCTGATTATTTTGGGGAGAGGGAAAAAGAGAGGCAAAAGACCTCAGAAAATGGACTCCTAAAAAAAAAGCCACCTATGTTAGAAAAGTACAAACAAAATTTCACTTTGTATCTGTTTTGTGCTTTGACATGTTATTATTAGCTATAAATTTCCTCAGGTCTTTCAGCATTCATGGCCTTTGGGGTAGAATAAATTCAATACAACATATAGCTTTGAAAAAGTTAAAATGGGTTTGAGTCTAGTTCATAGCTCAAGTGTGATAAATATGTTTGAACTTTCTTCAATTCATTTTAAATTTTATTTTGAGCACCCATTTCATGGGGAGGGGGTGGGAACATAAATTATACCTCAATTAATTTGGGGTTTTCTTTCTTTTCTTGATACTATTTTATACTAAGGCTTAGGGACACTTGTTCTCAATATCATCCTTAATATACAGTATGACAACTCTCTTTTCATGCCATGCCACACTGAGAAGCAGATAACTCATTCTGTTTCTTTCAAGCCACTGTTGGACCTAGACATCCCCTTGAGACTAATTATAACACTGTTTTTCCATACTGACTGTGTATCCATTCTCCCTTAGGGTATTCCTCATTCCCTAAGGCTGTGTCTGGTAAGGCAGTGCACGAGTGTTCTGTATCTAGGACCATCACCATCAGAGCCTCCTTCCTCCACTTTTCTCTCATTATCCTAAGCCAGGAAGGAGGATGGCATGAAGAACCTTTGTCCTGACATCCCTTTGCAATTTCAACACTTGTCACTGCCTCTTGATTCCTCAATGTTCTAGCTTTAGAAGATTTAAGTAGGGAAGGCTGTTTGTTTTTCACCCTAAAATTTTCCTCTCATGAGACATGAGCTCAGAATAGTTTAGATGCTTTAACAGAGGAAGTAAGTATATGGATGAAAAGACTAACAGGCTCTATATTTTTAAAACTTAAAAAGATGTTATTATTAGTTGTTAAACTTTCTTCTCTTTTGTTTTTATCTCCTATCTAGCAAAAGGCTAGATGTTTAAAGAAGGAGTTAATTTTTTTTTTTTTTCGAGATGGATTTTCACTCTGTTGCCTAGGCTGGAGTGTAGTGGTGTGATCTCAGCTCATTTCAACCTCCACCTCCCAGGTTCAAGCGATCCTCCTTCCTCAGTCTCCCAAGAAGTTGGAATTACAGGCACCTACCACCACATCTGGGTAATTTCTGTATTTTTAGTAGAGATGGGGTTTCACCATTATGGCCAGGCTGGTCTCAAACTCCTGACCTCAGGTGATCCACCCACTTCAGCCTCCCAAAGTGCTGGGATTACAGGCGTGAGCCACCACACTCAGCTAGGAATTGAATTTTTGGACATTTATGACAGGGCACACTACGCTTGAGAGTCAGGTTAAGGAAGCCTCATGAATGCCTCTTGGAAGTTCTAAAACATGTTTGTAATTTTCTTGACACTTCATCAGTTGAAAAGTGAGGTTCCCCTCCTTTCAATTTGGGCTGACCTAAGTGACTTGCTTGTCACCAGTATCAGAAATGAAACTATGCAGCTCCCAAAGCCAGATCAGAAAAGGTCATAGAGTTTCCACTTGGTTTTCTTGGAACTTTGAAGCCCTTAACCAGAATGGTAGAAGTCTTCTATCCTGATGCTTCCATGTTGTGAGAAGCTATGTCTCAAAAAAAAAGCAGCCCCTTGTAGGTGACAGACCCAGCTGAGGTCCCAGCTGACAGCATCAACCACCAGGCACATATGTGAAGATACCTCCTGATAATTCTAGCTCCAAATGTCCATTCACTTCTCACCCATTGAGTTGCTTCAGCTGAGATCCCAGACATTGCAGCTCCCTCTCTGAATTCCTGACGCTCAGAATCTTGAACTTAATGAAATGGTTATTTTACATCAAAATGTTTGGGATAGTTTATTATGCAGCAACACTTACAGGAATAGTTAACAAACTCTCTTTTTCCCTCTTTCTAACTGTTGTCTTAGAAATAGGTTAGGTGCTTTGGGAAGAAATCAAATTATTACCACACACCAATGGGATGTTTATATCAGGGATCAGCAAACTCTTAGTAGTAGACCTTCAATTAGGATTAAGCAAACACCATGAGTGATGCAATGGGCTGAAGGCCAAATTAGGAGCTGAAAAGGAAAAGAGAAGGCTTGAATACCTCAGTCACAATTTTCCTCTTTACTATATATACTGCCTATACTCTCAGTGACTCAAGCAACAATGCAAATTACTCATCCGACTCTACTCTAAGGCATCTTTACTATCCCGATATTCCCCTTTAGTTATCCGTATCCTAAAATTATTATCTGGAATTGGCTCACATCAACCTCTTTCAGTTTTCACATTGGCTTGCTCTTCTACCTTAAAGAACCATCTATCCCTTGCCCTCCATTTGTTTTTCTATCTGTCTGTCCCCTCTTGGCTTTATTTGCATTTCTACACAGCCTGGACTTCATGGTTCATCAGTGCCACAACTCAAGCACCAGCGCCATCAATTATTGCCTTCTTTTATTTCTAAAGCATCTGTGTGGCAAGCCAGGACCCTAGATCAGTCCCCCATCTGCCTTCTTACCTCTTACAATTGGGATATTTTAAAAAATGCAGAAAGTAATCATTATACTATATGAGTTGGGGCCACTATTAATGTAAGATTTTTTTTAACTTCGTGTAGACATTGAGCTCAGCCAGCTTACTTGTATCTTTAATTATGATCCTTTTTCTTCTTCTCAGCAAATATTCCAAAATTCACTCCTTTTCTAAACTTACCATGTATACTCCCTTGCCCAGCTGTCCTTACTTTCTATGTTACCATAAAAATGCACACATTGTCACTTTTGTTCCCTTGCTTTAATCTTGCATCTTGTCTGTCTCATCCTTCCTTTGGGGATTGGAGGAGGAGTTATCATTGTGTGCATGGGTCCAGTCTGCATCTGTGCTCTTAATCCTTCTTCTCACCTCCATTGGGACTAGCAGTATATATAATTTCTTTTTTGTCCTTGTCTTAAACCACTTTAATTCTACTGTCTTGTTTCTCTTTCATGCTTGTTATCTTATCCTAATATGAAATTATAAACCTCCCCTTGACTCTGGATCCCTCTACACAAACACTCCTGTACTTTCATTTTTTTTCAGATTAAACTTCTTGTGAGTTTTGTGCCATCACTATTTCTATTTCATTTCCCATCCATTCTTCCATATGTTCCTATTAGCATAAAGCATACTATTTTTCTCCTGTTTTAAAATACAAATAAACTTTTCTTTACCTTACTTGCCCTATAAGCATGTCCGGTTTCTTTATAGCCATTGTGTATAGCCATTTACACAATGGCTATAAAGAAATTTTTGTGGCTATTATGTAAATGGCTGTAAAGAAATTGGACAGACTTACAGGGGAAGTCAAGATCATCAAAAGGTACTGGCCTTTGCTGTTCTTTGAAAGAGTTGTTTTCAGTCAGGATCTTACCACCACCATTCCACTGAAACTTTGCCTGTCGGGGCCACTAAATTACTTCCATGTTGTTAAATCCAACTGCAAATTTTTAGGCTACTTCGTGATCTGTTGGCAGCATTTGACACATTGGATCATTCCCTCTCTCCTTCTGTGTATATTTTATACAGTCAGGCTCTAGACCACCACACTTCCTTGGTTTTCTTTCTACTTAATTGGCCACTCTTTTCCTATCTTTATTACTGGTTCCTCTTCTCCCCAAATTTTGTTGATGCAGAACTCCAGGCCTCAGTCAATGGTCCTGTTCTGGTCTGCTCTTGCTATTTTGTTATTCTCAGCTAGTTAGAGATTTTTAAGTTACCTCTATAATACCAACAACTCTCAAATGTAGAGCTCCAGCCTAGCTCTATCACCCACATAATAACTACTTTCTAAAAATCTGCTACTGGATATATACCCAAAGGATTATAAATCATTCTATTATAAAGACACATGTGCACGTATGTTTATTATGGCACTGTTCACAATAGCAAAGACTTGGAACCAACCCAAATATCCATCAATGATAGACTGGATGAAGAAAATGTGGCACATATATACCATGGAATACTTTGCAGCCATAAAAAAGATGAGTTCATGTCCCTTGCAGGGACATGGATGAAACTGGAAACCATCATTCTCAGCAAACTGACACAAGACCAGAAAACCAAACACTGCATGTTCTCACTCATAAGAGGGTGTTGAACAATGAGAACACACAGACACAGCGAGGGGAACATCACACACCAGGGCCTAGGGGGTGGGGGGCTAGGGGAGGAATAGCAGGGGATGGGAGATTGGGGAGGGATAGCATTAGGAGAAATGCCTAATGTAGATGACAGGGCAATGGATGCAGCAAAACCACCACCATGGCACGTGTATACTTACGTAACAAACCTTCACAATATGCACAGGTACCCCAGAACTTAGAGTATAAGAAATAAATTTTAAAAAAGAAAATATAAGACTTAATTTTAATATGTCCAAAACTCAATCCTCAACGTCTGCCTAAAACCTTCTTTACTCACAGCCTTTTCCATCTCAGTTGATGCATTCCATTCTTGAAGTTTTCCTGGCAAAGATACCTGGAGTAATCCTTGACCATTCTCTTTCTGTTACATCCTAAATATCATTCATATAGAACTATTGGAACTATTGGCTCTACCTTTAAGATATATTCACAATCCAACCAATTCTCACGTCACTTCCTCTAGTTCATCTTATTCTGAGCCATCATTATCTTAGTCTGAGCCAACATTATTTTTTCACCTAATAGTGTTCTATCTTGTTATTCTATATCTGTTCTTTGCCTGCCCTATAGCTTATTCCAAACATAGTGGCCAGAGTATTTCATACCTCGGCTGAAAACCCTGAAATTGTATCTCAGTTCCCTTAGAGTATAAGCTGGAGTCAAGACAAGAGCCCTGTAGTCCCTGCGTCATCTTCCCCCATCACATCTTTCACCTCATCTCTTTCAGTTCCCACGCTTGCCCACTCCACTCTGGCTGTATGACCTTTCGGTGTTCCTTGAACTTTCCAAGCACCTTCCAGGACTTTGCCCTGGTTGTTTCTTAGCCTAGAGATAATGTTATATCAGATGCCCACACAGTTGGCTCTCTAAGTCCTTCAGGTCTTTGTCAAAGGTTGTCTCCTCAATGTAGCCTGATCTGAGAACCATACTACTGAATTAAGTCTCTATTCCCTTTACCTTTCTGCCCTGTTCTATAGCCTGCTTATTTTTTTCCCCTTAAGTGTTAGAATTTCTCAGGATTTCATATTTCCCTATTTCTTTGTCTTCTCTTTGTGCAATTTCTGACTCTCATATGTATATCTCTAGCCTTGACTTCTTCCCTGTGTTTTAATTTGTTCTTCCCTTTATTTTATTCTTCTCTGTGTTTTAATTTTATTTATTCATTAAATTTATGAAAAAATCCTAAGGGAGAATTTGGTTTAAACATTTTTCCATCTTTGCCCTCCTTTTATATCCATTTTCTGATATTGGACTACTAATACCCAATATTCCTACTCTCAAACAATTTGTATCTAACTTATCCAGTGAAGATTATTCTCCTTAACACAGAGATTCTTCTGAGATGCTTTTAGGACTGTGTGTATCAAATAGAAATACTTATCTTTGTGGATATTTGGTAGTATATTGAAGCCACAAAAAATACTATAACTTTGACATATATGGAGAGAGCATAACTTATTCTCAGGTGCTATTGAAAATGTCATTAGAATGCTATTTGTATATTAAAGTTAACATACAAGACAAATATTATGCCCTAGGATACTCTGAGAAAAATATTTATTTTCATTTTTTAGGAGTACTTCTCTAAAAAACTTCCTTTCAGAGCACATCTCTGACAGGCTTATGCTATTACTCCTACCTGGAGTAATACGCGTTGTAATTTGGGATTCCTGTGGGACAACGTATTTTTGAAACAACAGGAATTAACTCCGTTATAAAGAATTTCAGGTATCACAACCACAGATAAGAGATTAAAATGAGAGACTGTGTTTTTTCTTTCCACAAACACAGGACTCTATTCCACATCTGAGTGTGTATAGTTGAGACCTAGCAAAGACAAAAATAAGTAGCAACAAAATTAAGTCTTAGAAATAATCCTCAATCCCTATACCCTCTTTTCTGTTTCATTCACATCCTTCAGTATACAGTCATTCAAATCCAGTTCTTTGGTGTCTTGTATCTGTCCTCTCCTCTCCAGTTGTTGCAATCCTAACCCAAATGCTTCTAGATCATCCCTGAAACCCTGCAATACTCTCAAATGTCTTTCCTCCTTTCTGCCCAGTGTTACTGGCTCTAATCTATCCTCTACATTGACCCCCATATAATTTTTTCTAAAATGTAAATCGTATCATGTCAAGCTTCCTTCAAAGGTTTCTCATTATGTGCAATATTGATCCAAACACTGGTTTCATATACATTTGGGCCATGTCTTGCCTCTGCTGTCACCTTCACCTCATCTGTCCTCACTTCTTCATACACCTTCCACATCAGCCACAACATCTTGATTCAGAGTTCCATGGAGGTGCTGCTTCTCATTTGATTGACTTTGACTGACGATTCACATTCTATTCATGCTGCCCAGATGTCCCCCGCTTTCCCCTGTCTCCTATCCTATCACTCTCACATACTTTTCATGATTCATCAAGCATTTCTCCTTTTGTGACACTAACTTCTCACTCTGACTTGCTGTATACTCTTACAGAATCTTGTTCAGACCTTTATATGGTTTATATTACTCAATTCTATGGTATGTAATTTTTATTTTTTCTCTGTGGATTGAGAGCTACATGAATTCAGGGGCTATGATTTTTACCTTTGTCTAAACAGTCTTACTACTATAATAGCTTAATAAATATAGGGACTTTTTTTTTTTTAACAGAGTCTTGCCCTGTTACCCAGGCTGGAGTGCAATGGCATGATCTCAGCTCACTGCAACCTCACCTCTCAGGTTCAAGTGATTCTCCTGCCTCAGCCTCCCAAGTAGCTGGAATTACAGGCATGCACCACCACGTCTGGTTAATTTTTTGTATCTTTAGTAGAGATGAGGTTTCACCATGTTGGCCAGGCTGCCCTTGTGATCTGCGCACCTCGGCCTTCC
>CAUYLG010077046.1:0-10507 GCA_963573385.1 Cacajao melanocephalus | reverse complement strand
ATTTTTTTTTTTTTTTTGTCCGGCCACAGCCTCCCTTTTTGGTGGTTTTACCGGGGCCTGCCACAATGCCCATCTTTTTTTTTTTTTTTTTTTTTTTTTTTTTTGAGACAGAGTTTTGCTCTTTGTTGCCCAGGCTGAAGTGCAGTGGCATGATCTTGACTAACTGCAACCTCCGTCTCCTGGGTTCAAACGATTTTCCTGTCTCAGCCTCCCGAGTAGCTGCGATTACAGGCGATCGCCACCACACCAGGCTAATTTTTGTATTTTTAGTAAAGACAGGGTTTCACCATGTTGGCTAGACTGGTCTCCAACTCCTGACCTAAGGTGATTCCCCTGCCTCAGCCTCCCAAAGTGCTGGGATTTCAGGCGTGGCGTGAGGCACTGCACCCAGCTTTTTTTTTTTTTTCTGTATTTTTGGTGGAGACAGGGTTTCACCATGTTGGTCAGGCTGCTCTTGAACTCCTGACATCACCTTGGCCTCCCAAAATGCTGGGATTACAGGTGTGAGCCACTGTGCCCGGCCCAGGATGTCATTTTTCAAGTGTTCCCTTTCAGTTTATTAGCGGCCAAAGGAAAAGCCAAAACAGATGATACATAATTAAGAAGGTGGGGTTTTAGAACACAAAGCTTGCCAGAACTTTAGTGTGGGTGGAACTTGATTGTATTGAGTCACCATAAGTAGACAAGGAAGGAGTAAAGATCAGACAGTGGGGGTATAGCTCAGGGGTAGAGCATTTGACTGCAGATCAAGAGGTCCCCGGTTCAAATCCGGGTGCCCCCTTCCCTGATGTTTTCTCATTTCCATATTAAAAACAAATATTGTCAGTCACAGTGTCACCAGAAAAGGTGAACTTTGAACTTGCTTATATGCTAGAATTGTTCCTCCCACATTCCAGTTGACCACTACCACAAAAAGCCCCTGTAGGACACCTTTTGTCTTCAATTAAGACCAAGTCCGTGAGGAGATTCTAAATCTATGAGTAAGTCTCAGAGTTGTGAACACAATTTGGCAATTGGGTGTGTCATCCCAGCACTTTGGGAGGCCGAGGCGGGTGGAACATGAGGTAAGAAGTTCAAAACCAGCCTGACCAGCCTGGCCAACATGGTGAAACCCCATCTCTTAAAAAAAAAAATGTTCCTCCAACATGTATTTTTGAAGACAGTACATGCAAAGCTGCCTCAAATTAAAACATGAAAGAAGGGCCGGCCTTGGTGGCTCACGCCTGTAATCCCAGCACTTTGGGAGGCTGAGGCAGGCAGATCACTTGCTGTCAGGAGTTCGAGACCAGCCTGGCCAATATGGTGAAACCCCATCTCTACTAAAAATACAAAAACTAGCCAGGCATGGTGGCACACGCCTGTACTTCAAGCTGTAATGATGCACCAGAATTGCTTAAACCCGGGAGGCAGAGGTTGCGTGAGGCCAGACTGCACCACTGAACTCCAGCCTGGGCAAAAAGAGTGAGACTCTATCTCAAAAAAAAAAAAAAAAAAAAAAAGGCTGGGCTTGTTGGGTCACGCCTGTAGTCCCAGCACTTTGGGAGGCTGAGGTGGGCAGATCACCTGAGGTCAGGTCCAGCCTTACCAATATGGAGAAACCCTGCCTCTACTAAAAAAAAAACAAAAAAACTAAAAAACCAAAATTAGGTGGGCATGGTGGCACATGCCTGTATTCCCAGCTACTCGAGGCTGAGGCAAAAGAAACACTTGAACCTGGAAGGCGGAGGTTGCAGTAAGCTGAGATTGTGCCATTGCTTATTGCTTATTACATCTTTTTTTTTTTTTTTTTTGAGAGAAGGTCTCGCTTTGTCACCCAGGCTGGAGTGTAGTAGCATGATTATGGCTCACTATAGCCTGAAACTCACGGGCTCAAGCAATTCTCCTGCCTCATCCTCCCCAGTAACTGCGACTATAGGCATGCGCCACTATGCCTGGCTTTTTATTTATTTATTTTTAAATTTACTTTATTGA
Organism: Cacajao melanocephalus; assembly: GCA_963573385.1. Lineage (NCBI taxonomy): Eukaryota > Metazoa > Chordata > Mammalia > Primates > Pitheciidae > Cacajao > Cacajao melanocephalus. The sequence goes on along the minus strand of CAUYLG010077046.1, from coordinate 8,536 downwards.
GACAGAGTCTCCCTCTGTCACCCAGGCAGAGTGCAGTGGTGCCATCTCAGCTCACCACAACCTCCGCCTCCTGGGTTCAGGTGATTCTCCTGCCTCAGCCTCCTGAGTAGCTGGGACTACAGGCATGTGCCACCACGCCTGGCTAATTTTTTGTATTTTTAGTAGAGACAGGGTTTCACCATGTTGGCCAGGATGGTCTTGATCTCCTGACCTTGTGATCCACCCACCTTGGCCTCCCAAAGTGCTGGGATTACAGGTGTGAGCCACCGCGCCTGGCCTATATATATTTTTTCTAAGACGGGGTTTCACCATGTTGGTCAGGCTGGTCTTGAACTCCCGACCTCAGATGATCTGCCTGCCTTGGCCTCCAAAGTGCTTGGATTACAGGCATGAGCCACCACGCCCGGCCAATTTTTGCATTTTTAGGGTTTTGTGATATTGGCCAGGCTGGTCTCCAACCCCTGGCCTCAAGTGATCTGCCCACCTTAGCCTCCTAAAGTGCTTAGATCACAGGCATGAGGCAACACGCCTGATCTCCACCATGTTTTGACTGTTATGAATAACGGCTACTATGAACATTCACCTACAAGATTTTGGCTGGGTGGGGTGGCTCACACCTGTAATCCCAGCACTTTGGGAGGCCGAGGTGGGAGGAGGGTCAGGAATTCGAGACCAGCCTGGCCAACATGGTGAAACCCCCTCTCTACTAAAAATCCAAAAAATTAACTGGGTGTGGTGGTGTGTGCCTGTAATCCCAGCTACTTGGGAGGCTGAGGCACAAGAATCACTTGAACCAGGGAGGAAGAGGTTGCAGTGAGCCAAGAGCAAACCAGTGCACTCCAGCCTGGAAGACAGAGCAAGACTCTGTCCCAAAATGAAGCAAAACAAAACAAAAAACCATTCATGTACAAGATTTTGTATGTATGTATGCTTTCATTTCATTTGGGAGTATAAACCCAGGAGTAGAATTGCTAAGTTTAACATTTTGAGGAATCGCCAGACTATTTTCCTAAGCATTGCTTTTCTTTGTTTTGTTTTTTTTCTTTTTATTTTTTTGTGAGACAGTCTTATTATGCTGCCCAGGCTGGTCTCAAACTCCTGGGCTCAAGCAGTTCTCCCATCTCAGCTTCCCAATGTACTGGGTTACAAGCAAGAGCCACTGTGCTCAGCCTGGCTTCATTCCTTCCCTCCCTCCCTCCCTCCCTTCCTCCCTCCCTTCCTTCCTTCCTTCCCTCCCTCCCTCCCTCCTTCCTTCCTTTTTTTTGAGATGAAAACTTGCTCTGTCTTCCAGGCTGGAGGCTCACAGCAACCTCTGCCTTCTGGGTTCAAGTGATTCTCCTGCCTTAGCCTCCCGAGTAGCTGGGATTACAGGTGCATGCCACCACACCTGGCTAACTTTTTGTGTTTTGAGTAGACAGGGTTTCACCATGTTGGCCAGGCTGTTCTCGAACTCCTGACCTTGTGATCTGCCTACCTCAGCCTCCCAAAGTGCTGGGATTACAGGCGTGAGTCCCCACGTCCGGCCACTTTCTTTTTCTTTCTTTTTTTGAAACAGGATCTTGCCCTGTTGCCTAGGCTGGAGTGCAGTGGTATGATCTTGGCTCACTGCAACCTCTGCCTCCTGGGCTCAGGCAATCTCTCACCTCAGCCTCCCAAGTGGCCGGCACTACAGGCACGTTGCCCAGGCTGGGCTCAAGTCATCAACCTGCCTCAGCCTCCCGAAGTACTGGGACTACAGGAGTGAGCCTGCTTTTTGTTTTGTTTTGTTTTCTTGGGACAGAGTCCTGCTCTGTCGTCCAGGCTGGAGTGCAGTAATGCGATCTCGGCTTGATGCAACCTCCACCTCCAGGGTTAAAGTGATTCTCCTGCCTCTGCTTCCCGAGTAGCTGGGACTATAGGCACTCGCCATCATGCCCAGCTAATTTAGTAGAGTCAGGGGTTTCACCATGTTGGCCAGGCTGGTCTCAAACTCCTGACCTCAAGTGATCTGCCCACCTTGGTCTCCCAAAGTGTTGGAATTACAGGCATGAGCTGTCGCTCCCCTCCTGCCTGCTTTTTTTTTTTTAAAGTAAACTTTTTTCAAATAAATTTTAGTAAATATTTAATAAGTATTTTTTATGTTTGGTTATTTTCTCAATACTTAGTATTTTTAAAAAGCCATAAGAAAGGCAGCTGCGATGGCTCACGCCTGTAACCCCAGCACCTGGGAGGCTGAGGCAGGTGGATCACCTGAGGTCGGGAGTTCGAGACCAGCCTGACCAACATGGAGAAACCCTGTCTCTACTAAAAATACAAAATTAGCCGGGCATGGTGGCACGTGCCTGTAATCCCAGCTACTCAGGAGGGTGAGGCAGGAGAATCCCTAGAACCCAGGAGGCAGAGATTGCAGTGAGCTGAGACTGTATCACTGCACTCCAGCCTGGGCAACAAAACAAGAGTGAGACTCTGTCTCAAAAAAAAAAAAAATAGTCATAGGAACTAATAAGTGAATTTAGACTGTCAAATACAAGGTTACTACAAAAAAGCGTGTTCTTTTTTTTTTTTTTGAGACAGTCTCCCTCCGTTGCCCAGGCTGGAATGCAGTGGCACAATCTCGGTTCACTGCAACCTCTGCCTCCTGGGTCCAAGCAATTCTCCTGCCTCAGACTCCTGAGTAGCTGGGATTACAGGTGCGTGCCACCACGCCCGGCTAATTTTTGTATTTTTAGTAGAGATGGGGTTTCACCATGTTGGTCATGCTGGTCTCAAACTCCTGACCTCGTCATCTGCCCGCCTCGGCTTCCCAAAGTGCTGGGATTACAGGCGTGAGCCACTGTGCCCAGCCAGCATGTTCTTATCTTTCAGTAGCAAACAATTGGAAAATAAAAATTTTTAAAGTTTGTTTAAAATAGCATCACAGGCCAGGTGTCTGTAATCCTAGCATTTTGAGAGGCCAAATTGGGCAGATCACCTGAGGTCAGGGGTTCCAGACCAGCCTGGTCAACATGATGAAATCCCATCTCTACTAAAAATACAAAAATTAGCAGGTCTTGGTGGCACATCCCAGCTACTTGGGAGGCTGAGGCAGGAGAATTGCTTAAACCCAGGAGGCGGAGGTTGCAGTGGGCTGAGATCGCACCACTGCACTTCAGCCTGGGCAACAGAGTGAGATTCAGTCTCAAAATAAATAAATTAAATAAAATAGCTTCACCGGGAGCAGTGGCTCACGACTGTAATCCCAGCACTTTGGGAGGCTGAGGTGGGCAGATCACTTGAGTTCAGAGTTCAAGACCAGTCTGAGCAACATGGCGAAACCCCGTCCCTACCAAAAATACAAAAATTAGCCGGGCAGGGTGGCAGGCGCCTGTAATCCCAGCTACTTGGGAGGCTGAGGCAGGAGAATTGCGTGAACCTGGGAGGAGGAGGTTGCAGTTGGCTGCGACCGTGCCATTGCATTCCAGGCTGGGCAACAAGAGCAAAACTCCTTCCCAAAAAACAAACAAAAAAACCCCCCAAAATACAAAACAAAAAACAAAAAAAGGAAAGACCAAAAAAACTCGCCAAAAACACATAGTAACTGAAGGGAAAGGAATCTGCCAGCTTCCCACTATAGGAAAATCCGCCACTATGGAAGCAGGCAGATTTTAAAGGTTTGGCGGAGGGAGGCTGATGGCATTTCGATTTGATGGTTTCTATTTATCTTCATAAAATAGGCCTGGCATAAGGGGATTGGCTGTGAGTCAAGGTTTGAGGAAAGCGCCAGTTGGCAAAGTCGTTTTGGAAAATTGGATTGTGAGAGTGTGTGCGGGTGAGGGGAGGAGGCCTAGTCTGGTCCACGTTGGGGTCTAGGAGAGAGAGCGAGCTTTCAGCCGTCTGCCCTGATGAGCTGCCATGGCAACACAACTGCGGGTAGAGGCCTAAGGCAACCCATCACTGAACAGAACTGTGGCGTTTCAATGGAGAGTTCGGGACATCAGGCAAGCGGGGAGACCCGGGGCAGCCAAAATGAGACCCCAGAGGCCTCGACAGTAGAGACCGAAACGTTCCGGAATTTGCACGTGACTCAACCGTCACACAGCGAGACAGAGTGATACGTCATCGTTCCGCGACGTCGACGCGGCGAGATGACGCCCTCCCTCCCGGAAGTAGCCTCTAGATCGGTTGGTGAAACTGGCAGTCGACGGCTCCTGGGACCAGATCCCCTGAACTATTTATCTACATTTCCTCTTGATCCTCCCTAATCTTCCAGATCCGCGTAGTGAGGAATCGTCTCCACCGTCATGGGGGGCGGAGACCTGGTGAGTGGAGGGAGGCCTGGGCGTGGGAGGACTGAGGCCGGGACGGAAATTGGCAGGGGGTGGGGGTAGAGGAAGGAGTCGGTAACTACGGCTACGCAGCCTTGCTTTCGCGGGGAGGGGGTTGCTGCCCTAAAGAAGGGATGGATCCTTAGGGCAATGGAGTGCTGGGACTGAGATTTGGGAAGGTGCGAGGTGTGTCGCGAACAGTGACAGGTGGTGTTTGTGTGTTTGTTGACAGCGACCCTACCGGCTGGAAATTCTGGGAAGACCGGGGAGGGGGCGGATTGAGCCATGGCTAGGAAAGGAGGCAGATATTGAGGGCGTGTCACCACGCTTTGCTTTGTGTATCTTGTCTCTTCTTTATCTGGGAGTTTAGAGTCATGTCTTGTACTGAAGTAGGGGTGGTTTGTGCCCCATTCTCCTCACCCTTAGCCATGCCCTCCCTGGTGTCCTTTTTTAGCTTGAAGGGATCTTCCTGTCCATCTTCCACACTTCCTTCAATGCTGGATTCTGATGTGTACTGGCAGAGTTTGGTTTTGAATTCATAGCACTTAATATAAGTTATGTGGCAATTTCTGTCGAATTGATACGTTCATTTGTAAAGGGCTAAGGCCCCAAATAGGGTAAATGTACCCACAAGAGTGTGGTGCAAGGTTGGGAAAATGCTAACCTCCCGAAAGTGAAACTAATTGAATCAGCAAGTAGATCAGCTTAGCTACCTGCCCAGTAAACCTATTAGTCATGTGTTCCTAATCACAGTGCCGGGACTCCCTCAGGTTTCATCCAATTCAGTGTATTCTTCAAGTAACTGCATTTAAGGACAGGAAAGCTCTAATCCAGGGTTTCTCAGTGTTACCACTCTTGCCAGTTTGGCCTAGATAATTCTTTGGGGGTGTGTGGTGATGGTGGTAGTTGGGCTCTCCTGTGCATTGTAGAATGTTTAGCAGCATCCCTGGCCTCTAGCCACTAGACGCCAGTAACACTTGTCTCCACCAGTTGTGACAGCCAAAAATGACTCCAGAAGTTTTTTTTGTCCCTGGGGAGCAAAGTCACCTATGCTTGAAGGAGGGAGGGAGGAAGGGAGGACAAAATGGGAAGGGTTGGATGGAGAAAGAGGGAGGAAGGAAGGATGGAAGGACGGAAGGATGGGTGGATGGTGGGACCAACCGAATGACCTGACAGAGGGGAGAGGCAGGACAGGAGGGGAAGAGAAAAGGAAGAAAAGGGAGCTCTCATTGACTGAACATTTTCCACATGCCAGGTGTCTTATTTCATCTTCTTAACTGGTCTCCTGGTCTCAATCCTGGCCCTCTCCAGTCCATTCTTTTTTTTTTTTAAAAACAAAGTCTCGCTCTGTCACCCAGGTTGAACTGCAGTAGTGGCACAATCCCTTCTCACTGCAACCTCCGCCTCGGGTTCAAGCGATTCTCCTGCCTCAGCCTCCCGAGTAGCTTGGATTACAGGTGCCCACCGCCATACCTGGCTAATTTTTGTATTTTTCGTAGAGACAGGGTTTTACCATGTTAGCTAGGCAGGTCTTGAACTCCTACCCGCAGGTGATCTGCCCATCTCGGCCTCCCAAAATGCTGGGATTACAGGTGTGAGCTGCGCCTGGCAAGTCTGTTCTTCACACAATACGTAGTAGTGCCTCTCACCTGCATATGACTGTTTAGTGTTTCCTACCATCAATAGGACTAAGTCCAATCCCTTTTCATGGCTTATAAGGCCCTCATTCTGCTCCTTTCTCACTTGGCTTCTTGTGTTCCTGCCCCATCAGCTCACCACATATCCAGCCACACTGAATTATTTGTGCTATGTTCTTTCTCACTAGGACTGCACTCGTCTGTGCTGTTCCCCTCTGTTTGGAAATCTGACTCCCTTGTCTCCCCTTCACATATCACCAGACTAGTTTATAATTGTCCTTATATATTACTTACTCTGGGAAACCTTTCATTATTGGGAAAGTGAACCAAAGCAGTATCTGATGGGAAGGAGAGAGAGGAGAACTGTTTTTTGATGGTGAAGGGGGAGATCAGAACCAAGGAGAGATTCCTGGGAAAAAATTTTGAAAGAGGTTCTGGGTGGGTTGTAAACCTTGCAAGTTTAGGGCAGGTGAGGTAGACCAAGGTAAGGTAGGTTGAATTCCTAAGAATGATTGTCCAAGCTGTATTTCCCAGCACTTTGGGAGGCCGAGGCAGGTGGATCACAAGTTTAGGAGTTTGAGACCAGCCTGGCCAACATAGTGAAACCCCATCTCTACTAAAAATACAAAAATTAGCTGGGAGTGGTCGCCGATACCTGTAGTCCCAACTACTCAGGAGGCTGAGGCAGGAGAATCGCTTGAACCTGGGAGGCTGAGGTTGCAGTGAGCCAAGATCGTGGATCGTGCCACTGCACTCCAGCCTGGGTGACGGAGTGAGACTCTTGTCTCAAATGAAAAAAAGAAAAAAGAATGAATGTCCAGTGTCAGCAGTGCACGGGTTCTGTTCCCTTTCAAAATATGTGTCTTCCTGCTCATTGCCCCATTCCTCCCGTCTTGCCATCACTGACTTCGTTTAGGTATGGCTAGTGGAAGGATGACTCGTGTGCTTTTAAGGTTAAAACTATTTGAAGGGAACTCAGGAAGGTCCTGTTCTATCCTGAAGCTTTTGTTGTTGTTGTTGTTGTTTTGAGGCGGAGTCTCACTCTGTGGCCCAGGCTGTAGTGCAGTGGTGCAGTCTTGGCTCACTGCAACCTCCGTCTCCGGCGTTCAAGTGATTCTCCTGCCTCAGCCTCCCAAGTAGCTGGGACTACAGGTGCATGTGCCACCATGCCTAGTTAACCTAGGTAATTTTTGTACTTTCAGTAGAGATGTGGTTTCACCATGTTGGCCAGGCTGGTCTAGAACTCCTGACTTCAAGTGATTCGTCCACCTTGGCCTCCAAAGTGCTGGGATTATAGGTGTGAGCCACTGCACCTGTCCTGTCCTAAAGCTTTATGCACTTGAACAACCTCCCCTTCCCCTCTAGATGTGTGAGAGATTATTGGAAGAAAACTTTGCCATTGTTGAAGACATCTTGCCCTCACACGCCTGCCTTGGGTTTGGAGGGGTAGGTGAGGCAGGGCCAGCTATAGCCGCCACCCAATCACCCCCGAAGTGTAATCACCTTCTTTTCATTTACTACAGAATCTGAAGAAGAGCTGGCACCCGCAGACCCTCCGGAATGTGGAGAAAGTGTGGAAGGCCGAGCAGAAGCATGAGGCTGAGCGGAAGAAGATTGAGGAGCTTCAGCGGGAGCTGCGAGAAGAGAGGGCCCGGGAAGAGATGCAGCGCTATGCAGAGGATGTTGGGGCCGTCAAGTAAGTGGGGAGCCGGGGGTGTCTTGGTGTGTAAGGAGTTGCAGAGTGGGCCTGAGGTGCATCATCCAGTGGTATATAGCTGAGTGCTTAAGAGCATGGGTTTTGAGGCCAGATGGGTCTGGATTCTAAGGTTGGCTTTGCATGTACTAGCTGTGGAACTGTGATCAAATTTGAGAGACTTGGTTACCTCAGTAGGACCAGGGAGTGATACCTAGTGACTTCTTAAGGTTTGTTGAGGATCAAATGAGGTAACACATAAGGACTTGCTATAGGCCAAGTTCACAGTAAATGGCTGATAACCATGATGGAGGATGGTGGTTCTACCCTGATTCTCAGCATGTGTTGAGGCTGCAGTCCTGCCTTTGTTATGTATTTCAGGCTTGCTTGAGGGTTGGAGGGAGAGGGGGCAGGGAGTGAGGTCCTGTAAGAGAAGGTGGATAGTGTGCTTGTCAGTAAAAGCTGAGTGGTTATGGATAATCCCGCTAGATTTTACCATGCTCCAATTTTCTGTTGTATGATATAGGATTGGAGTAGCAGGTAATAACTGCGCTATCCATCTCATAAAAGGAGATGGGAGTAAATATGTTTGAGAAAATAAAAAGCATACAGTATGTAGTGCATTCTTAAATCAGAATAAAATAAAATAACTGAGTAAAAGTGGTGGCTCATGCCTGTAATCACTGAATTATGGGAGGATCACTTGAGTCCAGGAGTTTGAGGCCAGTCTGGGTAATGTAGTGAGACTCTATCTGTTTAAAAATAAATAGGCTGCGGCCGGGCGCGGTGGCTCACGCCTGTAATCCCAGCACTTTGGGAGGCCGAGGAGGGCGGATCACGAGGTCAAGAGATCGAGACCATCCTGGCCAACACAGTGAAACCCCGTCTCTACTAAAAATACAAAAATTAGCTGGGTGTGGTGG
>CAUYLG010077042.1:0-155671 GCA_963573385.1 Cacajao melanocephalus | reverse complement strand
ATAATATTTTAAATGTTTCGTTTCATTTTTGTTTTTTTTTTTTTTTTTTTTTTTTTTGGTTGAGTCTAGTTTCGGTCTTTCATCCAGGCTGGAGTGAAGTGATGAAGTGATCTCGACTAACTGCAACCTCCCCTGCATGGGTTCAAGTGATTCTCCTCCCTCAGCTTCCTGAGTAGCTGGGATTACAGGAGCCCACCACCACACCCAGCTAATTTTTATACTTTTAGTAGAGATGGGGCTTCACTATGCTGGCCAGGCTGGTCTCGAACCCCTGACCTCAGGTGATCCACCTGCCTTGGCCTCCTAAAGGGCTAGGATTACAGGTGTAAGCCACTGCACCTCTCCTATTTTAGTTTTCAGCTTTTAAGAAAACATGTTAAAGTTTGAAATTTTCCTATTATTTACAAGCAGAATTTAATATAAGAAGACTGGATGATTTTTAAAGTGATAATGAAATTTTCAAAAAGTACACATAGTATACAGAGGAGAAATTCAAGAGTGGGTAGTATTTTAATTCTTCCATATTCATAGCAGGAAAGTCCATAAATACTGTCAATAAATCAAGCGTTAGCATATGGCTCAAGGTGAAGCAAGCCAATAGAAGAAATTAAAAGTTATGTAAATAAACAAGTCAGAAGTTTAAGAATGTGGGAAATACAGGAAGTCATGTAAGTAAGTTAATTTTTTAAATTATTTCCAAAGGGCAAGTAATGCATATTTTTTAGAGCAGATGATCAAGAAATACAGGTATATATATATATACATTATACAAAGCAAATAATGGTAAGCACTAAGAACTAAGAGAGAAGATGTACAAATAAACATATTAATGTTTGCCTCAAGGGAGGCAACGTTAGCCATAGAAAGATTGCTGTTTTTCATTTTGTTTTCTTTCCTTGAAAAATATCATGTACATTTATAGAATTTTTTAAAATGATGAAATACATATTTTGGAGAAAGAAAAACTCTGGCTCTGCTTTGCATGACCACAGTCCGATTATTGGAATGTCATCCATTTTGCCATATATAGGTAGCAGGGTAAATGAAAGCACATGGAGATATATGTAGGTAGCCAACTTTTTCCATCATTGCCCATAGCTGATTATTCAGTAACACTACTTCTGATGCTCAGGAATGTTCTGCAGTAGGCTTTATTTTAGTTATCTTTTTCCTGTGTTCATATTTCTATATTTTTAAAGTCACATGGTAATTCAGGGAGACATGGTTGAAAATACTTTACAATACATTTTCTTGACTTCATGTGCTTTAAGTCACATCTTTTGTTTGAAGAGGAACTTTGCAGCCCTTCTGTCCTTCCTTTCTGTGGGTTACTGAGGCTTATTCCTGATTTTTTTAAAATGTATTTGATTCTACAAGAAAACTGAAGAACAAAACAGAAATTCAGACTTCTGGAAGCTTCAGAAGTCCAGCACCCAAATGTAATACTTGAAAAAAAAAAAAGGTGCTTAGACTTTCAGACTTACAAAGAACAAGAGGCAGACAAAAATATATGTAAAGAGATTGCTAAGAACAAGCATGCAAAAAAAGAAAAAATAGGTTTAGCAGAGTTAAATAGTGCTATCTTCACAGATAAAAGTAAAGCCAAGAGGGGTTCAATTAGACAGAAAATGTAATATAAACACTGATATAAAGTGATTAAATGATGGGCCAAAAAATGAGCATAACTTACAAAGTAACATAGAGAATTAAAGAAGGAATAAACCGAAAGCAGCAGTAAATGTTAACATAGACATGAGGACTAAAATTCACAAATGGAAGTTAATGCTATTATGAAGAGTAAACAATTGTGTATTTGGGGGCAAGGAGCCAACAGTTATGAAAGGATTTATGCCCTCATGCCAAGGACAGATTTGGGTAGATTTCTAATAAAGGGGACTAATGCAAGTTAAGGACTTATTGGTAACAATAAACACAATCCAATATTGTTTATCCAATCTATATCCCACATATATTAATAGTTTTAATTTCACATGTATAGTCTTAATCTTGATTGTAAAAATAAAATTTCTTAATCATATTTCATATAATTCATTTATATTTAAAATATGTTTATGATATATGTTATACTAGTATATCTTATATGTACTATATATAAGAGTATAGCACACTAAAGAGGTGGTGCCATGCTTTAAACATTCAAGCATTACTGAATTATGTAGCAAATATCCTGTTTTTAAGTATTTCTGCCTCTAGAGTTAGTACAATTAGTTATCTGAATTTGTAATCCAATAGTGAAACTGAGCTCTTTGATAATTAATTCTCTGACAGTTTTATACTGAAAGAGAAAGATCATAATGATGAAGACTAATATAAATGTTGACATTTAACAAAATGTTGTAAAAGAAAGTTTTACTGTACTACAGTGGCTACTTACCAATTGATTTCTTAATAACCCAAAAGAATAAATGGACCTAGCAAAAGTCCCTAAATTACTCTTAGAGAATAGCTTCCATGGGTATATCTTGCTTTTAAAGAGGATTTGAAACTGCTCTACTGCTATCTTTGGCTTCCCATGGATCATGAAAAATCACGAATTCAAGTTTCTCAAGCCCTTTATCCTTGGGTCAAAGGAAATTGAACAGGCTCGTGAGGTTACTATCACTTGTTCATTGTTGAGATTAAAATATATTCAGAATATGAACAAAGTTTAGCTCAGATAATGGAAAATATAAATGCATCAATGGAGCTTGTAATTTTAAAAATATTTTAAAATCATTTAAATTTGCAACATTTTATTTCAGTATGTTACTTTTATGCTTACCATGTAAATCTAATTGCATAGCATTTTATTTTTCTGTTTATAAATGTAATAATGTCAGGTTGGTTGCTAAGGTATGTTGATCTATGAAATTCTCTTGGCATGAGATGGATTTATTAACTGTAATCTTTAATAAGTCAGTAATAAATAATCAGTTTCTGGAGTTATTTTAAAAAGACATACTGATAAAGCCTAAAAGAGAATTATTTTGCATGTATCTTGCCCTGGAACAAGATGTACAATTAAAGTGGCCACCTAACAGCAATAACATCTTTATGAAGATGATTTGGTAAGAAATTTAGGTCAAGGATGCTAGCTAAAAGAACATTTCATTTGCCTTTACTGGCATCTTATCAGACATTTCTTGCTACACAAAGACAATAGATTAAAGAGAAAAAAGGGAACAGAGGTTCTTTGTAAATATTGGCGCTTAACTCTGTGAGGCAGATGACTACTGACCCTGAGTACTCTGTAATTTGTTTGTTCAGCATTCTACCTCTTCTACCCTGTCAGGTTGTAAAATCAAAAGGTTCTCCAGGGTTGCTATGAACATAAGTGTCTATGCTCTTTTGTACATACTGACTACTGTGCCAGTATTTCTTTACAACATATCATTTTGGGTTTGTATTTTTTCCTGTTTACATAAAGTGCTGAAATATAGGTTGGGGGTTGGATATCTGTGCTATGATTTTCAGAGCCCTATTTTATTATCTCAAATTTTCAGTGTACCATATTCAAGACAGATGTGACATTTTAAAATATGTCTTTAAAGAAACCAACACATTTAATATAGAGTCATGTTTTGGGAGGTTAAGTGTTATGGCATAATCTAAAATCATTTTTCAAATAATTCATCTACTTTTCATATGATTCTGTTTCTTCAGGATGACCTAAGAATAGGAGAAAGGTATTTCTCTCATTTGTGCTTGGTATTGATGTTTGGTTTCAGATGTTATAAAATCAGTGTTGAATGTGAGTTATTCATAACAAAGCTTCTAATGAAGTGTAGACATGACTTGAATAATAAATTTCCAAGTCCTTTAATAAGGCTCATTTTATGCTCAGAATAAAACCCTACACTGTTTCTATAATCCAGCAAAATTTTACCAAAGTCAAATTAAGACACACAAAAGCACATTCTTAAGGTACGATTCATAATCCTTAGGAAATGACTGTAATTGATTTACAACAAACTAGCTGTACCGAAAATTCAGCAGCCCCAGGTGACCAGCGGTTTGCTTGAGTAAACCTGTGCACACAACACGCTAGTCTGGAATTTTTTGTCAGATTGTAAAATCCAAAGATAAAATACATAGTTAACGGAGAACTTTTAGCAAAAACTACTGGAGAATGATTTTGCTTAGGTAAACACTTGTTTAAACACATTAATAAAAATGTCATGCACATTTAAAACTCATAATCTATAGAACCTGCTATATGTTTCTAAAAAGGAAGTTTTTTTTAAACGCCTTTTTCTTTTGTGTACTCTGACTACCTCAAGCTTTGTTCTTTTTATAAAATTCTGGCATATGCAATGTACTGTATATGAAAATGACAGAGTGTGCCTCTCTGGTACAGTCTCGTCAATTACATGTGCTTTGTTTCATTAACTACAGCTAATTATTAGCCATAGTGTTCTAGACTATGAATTTAAATTGAGTAAAATGAGTGGTCATTTTTTATGATTTCTTTCTAGTCATCTCAGATACATCAGACTATTTTTATTACATGTGAAAATATTTAACGTATAATAATCCAAATCTTTCACTGTCTTATTCAGTAAGAAAGTAAGTGTTCATATTAAACGTGACAGAGATAGATGGCATTACCTCTGTTTTTTTGCTTGACAGCTCTTGCCCACAACATATGTTCGGTGCTATCAGGGTTATTACAGAGAACACAAACTAATCAGGTGGACAGATTCACAAATAGTGCCTAAAACACATGGTGGCCACCCAGTGTTAACAAGAAATGTCTGAATCACTTGTAAACATCATCAAATAATGTGAGGATTTGTCATTTTGATTGCTGGTTCTTAAGACTGTGGTTAAAATAATCTTTTGGACTATGGACCTGCTAGATTGGAAGGTGAGATGCCATGACCTGACCTCATTTGCTGTCGTGTCATTGAAAAGAGAAAAAATTATGGGCCCTGTAATAGTTCTGATATTGATTCAACAATCCATATGTTTTACCTTTAAAAATAATTTGGGATTAAGTTTTATTCTTGAGACTGAATTTCTTAAAAGGAATTAATATTGAAAACCTTTTTGTTCAAAAGTTTATTAAGAGTTATCCACTTATCAGTTTCTCCATTAAGAGAAAATGTTAATAAATCTGATTGCAAAGAAGATTGTTCAAGAATTCTAATTCTAGGGTAATTTGATGATCTAATTTTACAAAGATTAAAATGTACTTGAAAACTTCTACTAGCTTCCCGTGCAGTAGCACATCCATGTGTATATGAGTATGTGAGTTCTTATGTTTTTATCTTTAATCTATGTATTGTGTGTGTGTCTGTATGTGTGTGTGTATATATATATATATATATGTATGTCACTGCAGAATTTCCCCTTCACAGCTAACAAAGATACTACTTTTTGCTTGCAAAGAAAATAAGGAAAAAAATAATAGCTAAATGTTGAACCAAATGAAGTAGCTATTTCAGTATTATAAGCAGAATGTTGCTGGGAAAAGAGCTTGAAATGGTGAAATTTCTAAGTAAAGAGGCCTTTCAATAAACTGGAGCAGTCTGCAAGGGTACTATACAAACATAAAGCCCACTGATCTCAGCATTTATTCAATTGACTTCTGGCAGGTTTTACAAGGGGGAGATTTTGCTATATTTTTAGGTTTACAGCTTTTTCTCAAATTCTTTTTATTTCCACTGAGTCCTCTTCCCTCAATCTGTTTATCATACTCACAGTCAGAGATAATCTTTACTATAGCATGACAATACCTTAAAAATTAGAATTACATGAATTTGAAGTAAAAATAGATACCATCTTATTAGTGAATTAGCATGTCCAAAACTTATATACTTGGTAGTCCTTTCCAGATAAAATAGAATATTGTGTAAGAGTGTAGGCTTTGGAGACACAGAGGTTGTTTTGAAATGTTGATTGCAATACTTTGTAGATTTATGAATTTGGGCTAGGCATTTACTTTTATGAGCTTCAATTTTCTCAAAGAAGTATAGATAGTAATATCTATTAGAGTTTTTTAAAAGATTAAAACAAAAACCCATTTGGCAAAGCATTTATTAGAGTGGCTGACCCAAAGGAACTCTTAGTAAATTGCATCTGTTATGTGACAATATCCTTTGATACTTCCATTTTGAATTTTCAGGTCAGCCTCTAGGTTCTAATCTTGGGGAAAACTGTTCCTATTAGTTCTCTTTATTTCTATCAACCAGATGAAGTTTCTCTTCCATTTATCAACTCATTACAAGAAAGAGTAACTTCTTCTACCTAGAATAGTGCCTCTCTTTGGCTACAGTTTGAAACTGCTATTATCAGTCAATCAATTAGCTGAAAAGAGAGCTACTTCAACCGCCTACCATCCTCTGTGTTTCCCCCTCCCCAAGCTGCTGTTGGTATTTTCTCTTTTGTTCATTAAGTGCTCAAATCCTACTGTTTATTCCACCTCTTCAATAAACACATTCTTCCTATGGACATCAGTGATCTCTGATTTGCAAAGCCCAATGAATACTTTTCAGATAATTGTTATTAAACTCCATGAGATTCTTTTTCCTTTTCCTGCTTCTGTACTGTAATTATTTTATTTTTAGTTTTCTTCTCTTTTATTCAATCAAGAAAAGCATACTGGTTGGTCTGACACACAATATGATAATTTTCAATCTACATCTCTAGCTCAGCAACTGCTGCCTAGTAAACACTACTCAGAAAACATTTCAAACAAACATAACTTGTTTAGAACAAGCTAAGATGACCTCTCTACAACTCACTAACCTTATGTTCTACTCTGGTGACTTACACCATTATATCCTGTCTTAGCCACTCTGGGCTGCTATAACAGAATGCCAGTCTAGGTGGCTAATCAACAACAAACATTTATTTCTCACTCTTCTGGAGGCTGGAAGTGTGAACTCAGGCTGGCAGCATGTTTGAGTTCTGGTGAGTACCCTCTTCCAGTGGCTGTGCCCTCATAGGTGGAAATGGGGCTAGCTCTCTGGGGTTTGTTTTATAATGGCACTAATCCCATTCAGGAGGGCTCCATTAAGAAACCCTGCTTCTTAATACCATTATATTGCAGGTCAGGATTTTAACATACAAATTTTAGAGAGACACAAACATTCAGGTCATAACATATTTCCAGTTTTCCAATATGTCTAAAGGTCATTTTCTATTTCTCACTTTCTGGTATTCCATTTCAACATTATGTCAGTTCTACCTTCATAATACTTAACAATTTATTTTCCTTCTCTACTATCCCTGCCCTTGCCTTACATTAGACCCTCCTTCTTTTTACCTGGATTTCTTATTAATTTTCCCTTCTTCTAGTCTTCCTTCCCTCTATCCCAAATCTGTTAGTCATACTGCCACACAAAAAAATTATTTTTCTGAAGTTTAAATTGATTGCATCATTCTCTTAAATTATTCTAAGTCTTCGTATTACCCTTCAGGATAAGTGCCACCATAGAATACATCTTTCCCATCACTTTTCTGCCCCCACTTTCCTATACAAATTCTCCTTGACCTAAGATGGTGATATGGTTTGGATGTGTGTCCTCTCCAAATCTCATGTTGGAATGTGATCCCCAATGTTGGAGGTGGGGCCTAGTGAGAGGTATAGGATAATGGGGGCAGATCCCTCATGAATGGCTTGGTGCTGTCCTTACAGTAATCAGTTCTCACTCTGTAAGTTTACATGAGATCTGATTGTTTAAGAGTCCAACACTTCCTCCCTTCTCTCTATTCCTCCCTCTCTCATCATGTGACACACCAGCTTCTCTCATCTTTGGCCATGGTTGTAAGCTTCCTGAGGCTGTCACCAGAAACACATGCCAGCACTATGCTTCTTGTATAGCCTGCATAACTGTGAGCCAAGATAAACCTCTTTTCTTTATAAATCACTCAACCTCAATTATTTTGTTACAGCAAAGCAAATGGACTAACACAGGTGGCGTTATGTCTTGATAAATAAACCCTTGTTAAGTTGAAAATACCGTAATTCAAAAATGCATTTAATGTACCTAACCTATGGAACTTTGTAGCTTAGCTCAGCGTACCTTAAAAATGCTCAGAACATTAAAATAGTTTACATTTGGACAAAATCATCTAGCACAATGCCTATTTTATAAAAGTATTGTAGATCTCCTGGTTGTTAACCTCATGGTCATGTGCCTGGCTGGGACCTGTGGCTCACTGTCACTCCCCAGCATCACAAAATACTTCAGTGCTGCATATTACTAGCCCAGGAAAAGAACAACATTTAAAATATGGTTTCTATTGAAATGCGCATTAATTTTGCACCATTGTAAAAATTAAAAAATCATGTCTAACCATCATAAGATAGGGACTGAGTATCAGCATGATGAAATATTTGTGGACCCTTTAAGATTCTGTACACATTCACATCTCAGCTCTGCTCATGCTTTTCCAACTTGCCTGAAATATGATTTCCATTCTTGTTCCGTTAATCACAGCCTTCTGGTTCTTCAACATTTATCTCAGCTTTCACCTACTCACTACATCTCCTGCCTGAGATAGGTGTTCTTTCCTGTACTTCTATTCATACGTATGCATTGCCATCATAACTCTTATCATTCTGTATTTCAGCTATTCATTGATTCATCTTACTCACTGGACAATGTGATTCTCTGAGAAGAGAAAATGAGGTGCACTCTACCCACTACACAAATCCCCTCCCCTGATATACATCTGGCGCTCTATAAATGTTCATTAAAACAATACCTAAATAGCCAGCGCTGTTCATGTTTTGTGATCTCTATCATCCTCCTCCCTCAGTTCCTTCACTGAATCGTCTTGTTGATGTGTGTATGCAAGGTTCTTTTCTCTCCATCTTTGCTTTTCCTATTTATTTCCCCATTTTACATTTTACTTACTTTTCAGGTTTTCTAAACAGGTTATTTACCTCAATACACCCATTATGGAAATTTCTCACTCTTCCTTCTGTGAGTTCTGATTTTCATTTATATTTTTCAGTGAACCCAAAGTTCACTAATTATAGGCTCTTAGCTCTTCAAAGCATTAGTACCTCAGTAGCGAAACAAGTTCTACCTGGAGATTTCATTCATCTCAAAGTTCATCACATCTCTCTTGAGAAGTTACTAATTTAAGTACCCTATCACATGTTAAATTGCTTTGATATATTTTATTGGGAAATGATAGCATTGAGTTTTCTTCAAACATTCAGTATGACTAAGGCTTAACATTCTTATTTTATAATATCAATTTCTTTCCCTTCCAGAGGTTATATCTGAATCAACAGTAATGCTTTAGAAAGAAGAGTGCTTTACTGGTAGCCAGACCATTTAAAAATATTCCTTACACTCACAAGTAAGAGCACTCAAAGTGAAAATATACCACAAAATTAATAGTTTTAAATTTAATGTAAACATCAAAGAAAGAGATATCATGGAAACTCTAATTGTCAATAGGAGTATTTTTGTGTTTTTATGTTTGAAAAAGGACATTGCTCTAAGGCACTGATAAAGGAATAACCTTTTTAAACCAACTGATTTCAAAGCCTTGTCTAAATTACAATCTCAAAATGTCACCCATCTTTCTTATTTCTTTGGAGTCAAACTTAATTACAGGGCCTTTAAATTGATCAGACCTTATATACTAGGAGGATTTCCCAATATATTTTAGCCAAGTAGAGACATACCAATGATGTATTGGGCTGAACAATATTCACCATCCTATCTTTTTCTGCATAAAATTGAGTTTCAGATCACTCCTTCAACTGAGATTATAATTAATAACAACTTTTCCCTTGAAATACTGAAATAGCATGCATTTTGCTTAGATGAATATGTTCTAGAAGCCAAGTGCCAATACTAAAAATACACATTTTGTTCTTTATGTGAGGCCACAGTAATAACTGAGATTTACAGCTAATCAGTGCAAATCGTTATTATTTCCAGAATTATAAGTCTAGCTGCCTATACACTTCTACATATTTACCATGGCTTTAAAATGATGTGTCTGAGTTTAAAGCTTTAGCCTTTAAACCAAAAGGTTATTTGTTATGCTAAACAAAGAGAGGTGATGCTTGATATTGCTGAATGAATTTATGCTGTGTGCATGTAGATGTGCACATTTATATGTAACGTGGAGGACTGCAGTAAAAATGACTCTACAATTGGGGGAAAGGTAAAGTGTTATCTAAATACTGTATATATTACTTGTATATCCAATGTTCCCTTCAAAATCTGGACATTTGTTTTTATCTTCTATATACCCTAACTTGCCCAATTTCACTACATTATTTGGACTTTTTATAATTAACAGGAATATGCTACATGAAAATAATAGCTTAAGTTTTCTAATATTGTCTAAGCTGTAAACTGCTTTTAGAGGTGTAATCTTTATCATTTAGCCCTACCATGTACTTTGTATTACCTGTGTTTTATACTCTTAAAGCATTTTTTGCCAGTCATATAGTGAAATAAGATTCTCTAACGTAAGCCTAGTCAAACATAACTTAGTCCTTCTGTGATTTCCACAAAATTAAAAGATCATAATTTGACACATTAAAAAGCTGAGTAGTTTATATAGCCATAAGAAATTTAATACACATTGTACCTCCAATATCTATATTCTCCTGGAGGAGCTTGCCATAGCATTATGAAACACAAATAATTATTTTTAACATCCATCATAACCCCTAAGCTAAAAAATGGGTAAAGAATATATATGAGCAATTAATAGAGAAATATAACTAGCTTAGTAGCATTAGAAAAATGTCCAACTTCAAAAAATAACCAAAGAAATAAAAATTTAAATAAAAGATCAAAGTCTAGGTGAGGGTTTGCTGTATAGGACTAATAGAACTTAAATTGATAAGAACCTAAATATGGATTTCTGCCAAGATGGCTGAATAGGAACAGCTCCAGTGCGTAGTTCTTAGCAATAGCAACACAGAAGAGGGGAGATCTCTGCATTTCCAACTGAGGTGCCAGGTTCATATCATTGGGACTGGTTAGACAGTGGGTGCAGCCCAAGGAGTGCAAGCCAAAGTAGGGTGGGGTGTCAGGGTGTCCCCTCACCAGGGAAGCACAAGGTACTGGATAACTCCCTCTCCTAGCCAAGGGAAGCCATTAGGGACTTTTTTCCTGACACTCTGGCACTCTGGCTCAGATACTGCACTTTTCCCATGATCTTCACAACCCACAGACCAAAAGATTCCCTCTGGTGCCTACAACATCAGTGCCCTGAGTGAGTTTCCAAAAGCACAAAACCGGGCAGCCATTTTAGCTGCAGCAGTTTTTTTTTCCTCCTTCTCATACCCCCGTGGCAGCTGGAACACCAGCAAGACAGAAGCACTCATTCCCCTGAAAACAGGGGCTGAAACCAGGGAGCCAAATGATCTAGTTTGGCGGGTCCCATCCCCAAAATGAAGACCAGCAAGCTAAGATCCACTGGCTTGAAATTCTTGCAGCCATCGCAGCAGTCTGAGCTCAACCTGGGACGTTCAAGCTCAGTAGGGGGACAGGCGTCTGCCATTGCTGAGACTCAGGAAAGCAGTTTTAACCTCACCTGTGTAAATAAAGTCACAGGGAAATTTACACAGCAACTGGGCAGAGCCCACAGCAGCTCAGCAAGGCCTATGCAGACAGACTGTCACTAGACTCCCTTCTCACTGTGCAGGGCATTTCTGAATAAAAGGTAGCAGACCATCATAAACTGATAAATCAAGCCCCCACCTTCCTGGGACAGAGCACCTGGGAAAAGGGATGGTTGTGGGTTCAGCTTTAGCAGACTTAAATGTCCCTTCTTGGCAGCTCTGAAGAGAGCAACAGATCTCCCAGCACAGTGCTTAAGCTCTCATAAGGGACAGACTGCCGCCCCAAGTGGATCCCTGACACCCATGTATCCTGACAGGGAGACACTTCCCAGCAGGGGCTGACAGACGTCTCATACAGGAGAGCTCTGGCTGACATCTGGCGAGTACCCTTCTGGGATGAAGCTGTAAGAGGAAGGAACAGGTAGCAATCTTTGATATTCTGCAGTCCCCGCTGGTGATTCCCAGGGAAGCAGGGTTGGAATAAGCCTCCAGTAAAACTACAGCAGACCTGCAGCAGACAGGCCTGACTGTTAGAAGGAAAACTAACAAACAGAAAAAAAAAAATAGTTTCAACGTCAACAGAAAGGATTTCCACTTAGAGACCCCATCCAAAGGTCACCAATTTCTAAGACCAAAGGTAGTTAAATCCACAAAGATGGAAAGGAATCAGCACAAAAAGGCTGAATTCTCCAAAAACCAGAACGCCTCTTCTCCAAGGGATCACAACTCCTCACCAGCAATGGAACAAAACTAGATGGAGAATGAGTTTGATGAATTGACAGAAGCAGGCTTCAAAAGGTGGGTAATAACAAACTTCTCTGAGCTAAAGGAACATGTTCTAACCCAATGCAAGGAAGCTAAGAACCTTGAAAAAAGGTTAGACAAAATGCTGACTAGAATAACCAGCACAGAGAAGAACATAAACAACTTGATGGAGCTGAAAAACACAGCATGAGAACTACGAGAAGCATACACAAGTTTCAGTAGCCAAATCGATGAAGAGGAAGAAAGGATATCAGAGGTTGAAGATCAACTCAATGAAATAAAGTGAGAAGGCAAGATTAGAGAAAAAAGAATAAAAAGAAATTAACAAATCCTTCAAGAAATATGGGATTATGTGAAAAGACCAAATCTATGTTTGATCAGTGTACCTGAGGTGATGAGGAGAGTGAAACCAAGTTGGAAAACACTCTTCATGATATTATTCAGGAGTACTTCCTCAACCTAGCAAGGAAGGCCAAGATTCAAATTCAAGAAATAGAGAGAACACCACAAAGATACTCCTCAAGAAGAGCAACCCCAACACACCTAATCGTCAGATTGACCAGGGTTGAAATGAAGGAAAAAATGCTAAGGGCAGCTAGAAAGAAAGGTCAGTTTACCCACAAAGGGAAGACCACCAGACTTACAGTGGATTTCCTGGCAGAAACCCTACTAGTGAGAAGAGAGTAGGGGCCAAAATTCGATATCTTTAAAGAAAATAATTTTCAACCCAGAATTTCATATCCAGTCAAACTAAGCTTCATAAGCAAAGGAGAAATAAAATACTTTATGAACAAGTAACTGCTGAGAGATTTTGTCACCACCAGGCCTGCCTTACAGGAGCTCCTGAAGGAAACACTAAACATGGAACAACCAGTACTAACTACTGCAAAAACATACCATATGGTAAAAGATCATTGACACTATGAAGAAACTGCATCAATTAACAGGCAAAACAACCAGCTAGCATCAAAATGGCAGGATCAAATTCACACATAACAATAGTAACCTTAAATGTAAAGGGCTAAATGCCCCAATCAAAAGACACAGACTGGGAAATTAGATAAAGAGTCAAGACCCAGAAGTGTGCTGTATTAAGGAGATACATCTATGTGCCAAGACACACATAGGCTCAAAATAAAGGGATGGAGGAAGATTTACCAAGCAAATAGAGAGCAAATAAAAAAAAGCAGGGGTGGCAATCCCCGTCTCTGATAAAACAGATTTAAACCAATCAAGATCAAAAGAAGCAAAAAAGGGCCTTACATAATGGTAAAGAGATCAATGCAACAAGAAGAGCCAACTATATGTGCCCAATACAGGAGCACCCAGATACATAAAGCAAGTTCTTAATGACCTACAAGAGACTTAGACTCCCACAAATAATAGTGGGAGACTTTAACACCCTCTGTCAATATTGGACAGATCAGCAAGACAAAAAAATTAACAAGGATATCCAGGACTTGAACTCAGATCTGGACCAAGTGGGCCTAATAGACATCTACAGAACCCTCCAACCCAAATCCATAGAATATACATTCTTCTCAGCACCACATCACACTTATTTTAAATTGACCATGTAATTGGAAGTAAAACGTTCCTCAGCAAATGCAAAAAATGGACTTCATAACAAACAGTCTCTCAGACTACAGTGCAACCAAATTAAAACTCAGGATTAAGAAATTCACTCAAAACTGCACAACCACATGGAAACTGAACAATCTGCTCCTGAATGACTACTGGATAATTAATAAAATCAAGGTAGAAATGAAGATGTTCTTTGAAATCAGTGAAAACAAAGACACAATGTACCAGAATTATTGGGACACATTTAAGGCAGTGTCTTGAAGGAAATGTATAGAACTAAATGCCCAAAAGAGAAATGAAGAAAGATCTAATAGTGACACCCTAACATCATGATTAAAATAATTACATGAGCAAAATCAAACAAATTCAAAAGATAGCAGAAGGCAAAAAATAACTAAGATCAGAGAACTGAAGGAGATAGAGACACAAAAAAGCCTTAAAGAAAAAAAATCAATGAATTGAGGAGTTTTTTTTTTTGAAAAGTTCAACAAAATAGACTGCTAGCCAGACTATTAAGAAAAGAGAGAAGAATCAAATAGATGCAATAAAAAATGATAAACAGGATACCCTGCTGATACCACAGAAATACCAATTACCATCAGAGAATACTACAAACACCTCTATGCAAATAAACTAGTAAATCTAGAAGAAATGGATAAATTCCTGGACACTTACACCCTCCCAAGACTAAACCAGGAAGAAGTTGAATCCCTGAATAGACCAACAACAAGGTCTGAGGTTGAGAAAGCAATTAATAGCCTATCAGCCAAACAATGTCCAGGACCAGACGGCTTCACAGCCAAATTCTAGCAGAGGTACAAAGAGGAGCTGGTAACATGTTTCCTGAAACTATTGCAAACAATAGAAATAAAGGGAATCCTCCCTAACTCATTTTATGAGATCAACATCATCCTGATACCAAAACCTGGCAGAGACACAACTAAAAAAGAAAATTTCAGGCCAATATCCATGATGAATATTGATGCAAAAATCCTCAATAAAATACTGGCAAACAGAATTCAACAGCACATCAAAAAGCTTATCCATCATGATCACTTTGGCTTTATCCCTGGGATGCAAGGCTGGGTCAAGATATGCAAATCTATAAATGTAGTCCATCACACAAGCAGAACCAAAGACAAAACCACATGATCATCTCAATAGATGCAGAGAAGGCCTTCAGTAAAATTCAACAGCTATTAATGCTAAAAACTCTCAATAAACTAGGTATCAATGAAACATATCTCAAAAATAATAAGCTATTTGTGACAAACCCACAGCCAATATCATACTGAATGGGCAAAAACTGGAAGCATTCCCTTTGAAAACTGGACAAGGCAAAAATGCCCTCTCTCACCTCTCCTATTCAACATAGTATTGGAAGTTCTGGCCAGGGGAATCGGGCAAGAAAAAGAAATAAAGCATATTTAGTTAGGAAAAGAGGAAGTTATCACTCTTTGCAGACGACATGATTGTATATTTAGAAGACCCCATTGTCTCAGCTCAAAAATCTCCTTAAGCTGATAAGCAACTTTAGCAAAGACTCAGGATATAAAATCAATGTGCAAAAACGCAAGAATTCCTATACACCAATAAGAGACAAACAGAGAGCCAAATCATGAGCGAACTCCCATTCACAATTGCTACAAAGAGGATAAAATACTCAGGAATACAACTAACACAGTATTGTGAAGGACCTCTTCAAGGTCTTTGTAGTTCTTTCTCAAGGAGAACTAAAAAACACTGCTCAAGGAAATAAGAGAGGACACAAAAAGATGGAAAAACATTCCATGCTCAGGGTTAGGAAGAATTAGTATCATGAAAATGGCCATACTGCACAAAGTAATTTATAGATTCAATGCTATCCCCATCAAGCTACCATTGACTTTCTTCACCGAATTGGAAAAAACCACCTAAATTTCATACAGAACCAGAAAAGAACATGCATAGCCAAGACAATCCTAAGCAAAGAAAACAAAGCTGGAGACATTATGCTACATGACTTCAAACTATACTACAAGGCTACAGTAATCAAAACAACATGGTACTTGTACTGAAACAGATATATAGAACAATGGAACAAAACAGAGGCCTCAGAAATAATGCCACACATCTACAACCATCTGATCTTTGACAAACCTGACAAAAACAAGCAATGGGAAAAGTATTCCCTATTTAATAAATTGTGTTGGGAAAACTGGCAAGTCATATGCAGAAAGCTGAAACTGGATCCCTTCCTTACACCTTATGTAAAAATTAACTCCAGATGGATGAAAGATTTAAACATAAGACCTAACACCTTAAAAACCTTAGAAACATAGGCAATACCATTCAGACATAGGCATGGGCAAGGACTTCATGACTAAAACACCAAAAGCAATGGCAACGAAAGCCAAAATTGACAAATGGGATCTGATTTAACCTCAGGGCTTTTTTCTATATGTTGACAATGTTATAGTAACCCCTTGTGGTTAATCATGCAAGATCATTGAAAACACCAAGCACTAAGAAAACATTGTAAGAAAATACAATGTTTCTTACATTTCTCTCTTGCAAGGAAGGAAGACTCATCAGTATTTACTCTAGATCAGTATCAAGGATAAAAGAGTTTAGCAAAAAGAGAGTATAGAAAAGAGAATCCCCCAAAGTGTGTTTATGGCCCTTTAGGTTTCATCTATAAAGGACATTATCTATCACCTTATTTAAGCTACCCTTCAACTTCATGCAAGCATATTACTATCAATCTCACTATATAAAGGAAGAAAGCAAAGCTCTCAGAGATGAAGTGACCAATCCAGGGTACACACCAAGCTAGGATTTGAATACAGATATGTAGAAAACTTACAGGTGGAAAATAGGAAGGCCTGGCTAAGAGTAGAGGGATCTAGAGGCCAGGTGCAGCAGTGGGATCCCCTTGGCCCTGTGGGTGTGGAGGAGCTGTGGGTGCATGGTCCACTCTTTGTTTCTTCCCTTGTGCTCAAGAATTCTGTATGACTTCTCTAGTTCTGTGTTGCTGGCCTGGAACTACACACTGGAGCTTACAGTCTCTGTGCTCAGCTGCCAGAGGTAGCAGTGTGCATAAGGTGATGAAGACCACTGACTGGTTTCTTCTGTGCTTTAGTGAGTTCCATATTTTATTTTATTTTATTTTATTTGTATAAGGTCAGTATCTCCTTTGCGTCATGGTATTACATTCATTAGAATCCATATTTACAAATACTTGAGAAAATCAGAGACATCAGTTAGGCAAGGAAACCCTGGATCCTGCTAAAGAATGAGATTGACCCTTGTTGGTTCTTTTTCTTTTCTCATGTTTCTAAACATGTCTACATTCCCAGTTCCTTTTCTGCACACTTCTATTAGAGCTGAGAGACAGAAGAAATGGGAACTCTCAGGGAAGATTAGAATATCAGCAGTCTAGGGCAACAGGTTGACTATGGACAGTGGGCAGAGAGGAAACTGGGGCTTCTGTCAAACCTCACAGACACACCCCCAACCTGGGTGTGGTAGAGAACTCCAAGGTAAAATCCGAAACATTGTGACTCTGGGGCTACTGGCCGGCCTACTCCAAAAGAAGAGGCCCTCAACACTCATAGCCACTTCTACATCTCACGTGTCTTTGGGTCAAGCCCATCCCTTGTTTTAGGGCTGAGGCCTGCAACGTTCTTTGAACTGGCTGCATCATAGGCCATAACCTAAGTCAAGCCATGGCGACCCTCGTGACCCACAGGTACACCTCTGGATGGCTTCCCAGAATTAGAAAATCTGAAGTAACTGGAAGGCCGTGAAAAGGGGAAGAATGATCAACCCCTGTGGTGCCTAATTAGCTTAAAACATTCTTCTACTGTTGCTTATTCCCACCTCAATTGATAAGGCAATTGGCTTTGTAACTGACCTTGGTCAACCTCATGACTCCAGACTCTATGACCTCCTCCCATCTTGCAAAAAACGCCCTAACCTGTAACTTCTGTAACTTTCCACTGCCTACCCCAAAACCTATAAAACCAACTCCTATCCCACCGCTCTCCGCTGATTCCCTTTTTGGACTCAGCCCACTTGCACCTGGGTGAATAAACAGCCTTGTTGCTCACACAAAGCCTGTTTGGGGGTCTCTTCATTCAGAGCTTGCGTTTAACATTTGGTACCAAAACCCAGAACGGGGGATCTCCTACAGGAGACCAGACCCCCGTCCCTACTCCTTGTGCTCCCTCTGTGAAGAAACCTACCTATGACCTAGGCTTATCAGACCAGCCCGTACTTCCACTCACCATCCTCAGATCAGGTAAGTGGTTTGCCTCAACCCTCTTCCTTAGCCCTTCTCACTACCTGTCAACCTTCTCCTTTCAGTTTCATTTTCTCTCTTTCAGTGGAGACCAGAAAAACAGGACTTTCCATGAGGTTCATGACCGTAAAAAATCCCACATAGGCCATGGAACCAGGAAGACAGTCTTGCCTCAGTGACTGATCATTGCAGAGACATCTGCTCCGGTCACTCGCTCACACTCATAGGTAACAGATCAACACAGGGGATGCCCCCTTTGACCAATTCATCCCAGGTACAGAGAAAGGTTTAGCCTGGGATGCCTGCTAAGCTGCTTGGTCGTGCACTCACTGTCCTTGTCTCCGCCACTCTTCTTAAACTGTGGGCCATCTCCCGCCCTCTATTCCTCCCTCCTCTCTCCCCTAGCCTGCATTCTGAAAAATCTCAAACCTCTCCAGCTATCACCTGACCTAGAACACAAGCGTCTTATTTTTTTCTGCCATATCATTTGGCCACAATATAAATTGGACAATGGCTCTAAATGGCCAGAAAATGATACCTTCGATTTTTTTATCCTGCAGGATCTGGATAACTTTTGTCATAAAATGGGCAAATGGTCTGAAGTTCCGTAGGTGCAGGCATTTTTCACAATGTGATCCCCTCTCAAATTCTCCTTCTTTCCTTCCCACCCATGCCCCCTGTCCCTACTGCCAATGCAGATTCCTCACTCTCAATAGACCCTTCTGATCTTTCTCTTCCCCATCAGGCAGCTCATCAGGCCCAACCTGACCCTAATCTCCCCAATGCCCCATCTCCTCCCTCTTATACCTCCTCTGTCACTTCCCCATCCCACACCTGCTCTGGGACACAATTCAGTCTTAAAACTAGCTCTCCCTCCCCCGCCCCTGTAAGAGGTGGCTGGAGCCAAGGACATACTCAGGGTGCAGGTTCCTTTTTCTCTATCCAATCTGTCCTAAATTAGTCAATGCTTAGGATCCTTCTCATCAGATTCCAAAAAACATATCCAAGAGTCTCAATACCTAACTCAGTCCTACAACTTAACCTGGAATGACTTAAATGTCATTCTAACCACTACTGTTTCTCCAGAGAAATGTTAAGGTAGAATGACTTAAATGTCGTTCTAACCTTTACTCTTTCTGGATCAGTCTTATGCTGACACCCCCAGACACCATGAGCCAGCCCTGCAAGAGGGTGTCAGGGCAATACTTAGAGAAGAACCCCAATGGCAATACCAGGTGGGCTCATCTGACGTCGCCAAGCGTGACTATATGGTCTCTTTGCTTGGTTGACGGACCTAAGCGGGCAGCTTACAAAGCCATTTATTATGACAAGCTTAAAGAAACAATCCAGGGCAAACATGAAAATCCTGCCCAATTTATAGCCTGCCTAGCAGAAACTCTTAGACGCTTCATAGCACTAGACCCAGAGAGGCCAGAGGGTTGCTTTATTCTCAGTATGCATTTTATTACCCAATCTGCCCCAGACCTTAGGAAAAAACTTCAGTAACTAGACTCAGGCCCTCAAACTCCACAACAGGATTTAGTTAACCTGGCCTTCAAGGTGTTTAACAGTGGGGAGGAAGCAGCCAGGCGACAACGCATTTCAGAGCTGCAAATGCTCGCCTCCACTGTAAGACAGACCCCAGCCACTCCTTCAGCTCGCACAAGTTTCAGACCGCCAAATCCACTGCATCCAGGCTTCTTTTCAGGACCTCCTCCCCCAAAGCCTTGCTTCAAATGCCAGAAAACTGGTCCCCAGGCCAGGGAGTGCCCACAGCCTGGGGCTCCAACCTACTTCATATGTCAAAAGCTTGGACATTGGGCTAACAAATGCTCACAGCCCAAGGCCCCCCTAAGCCACGTCCTTTCTGTAACATGTGTCCAGACTGTCTGCCTCATATTACAGCCACTTCCAAGGCTCCTGGAGTTCAAACCCAATATTCTCCAGCTGACTCCTTTCCAGAATTTCTTAGCTTAGAAACTGGAAAGTGACATTGCCCGACTGCTCCGGAAGGCCCCTGGAACATCACGGATGCTGAGCTTCAGTTAGCTCTTACAGAGGAGGGTAAGTCCGCTCCTTTCTTGATTGATATGGGGGCTACCCACTCCACATTGCCTTCTTTTCAAGGGCCTATTTCCCTTGCCCCCATACTGGTTGTGGGTATTGACAGCCAAGTCTCTAAACCCCTTAAAATTCCCCAACTCTGGTGCCAACTTGGACAGCATTCTTTTACACACTCCTTAGTTATTCCTACCTGTCCAGCTCCCCTACTAGGCTGAGACATTTTAAGTAAATTATTTGCCTCTCTGACTATTCCTGGACTACAACCACTTCTCATAGCTGCACTTTTGCCCAATTCAAAGCCTCCCTCGCAGCCTCGTCTCACATCTCCCTACCTTGACCCATGTGTATGGGACACCTCTATTCCTTCCTTAGCAATGGATCACATGCCCCTTACCATCCCATTAAAACCTAACCACCCTATCCTACCCAGCACCAGTACCTGTTCCCACAACAGGCTTTAAAAGGCCTAAAGCCTGTTATCACCTATCTATTACAACATGACCTTTTACAGCCTACAAATTCTCCTTACAACTCCCTATTCTACCTGTCCAGACACCAGACAAATCCCATAGGCTAGTCCAAGACCTTCGCCTCATCAATCAGATTGTACTTCCCATCCATCCTGTTGTATCCAACCCTTATATACCCATCCTATTCTCAATACCTGCTTCTATAACACATTATTCTGTTCTTGATCTCAAAGATGCTTTTTTTCACCATCTCTTTACACCCCTCCTCTCAGCCTCTTTTCACCTTCATCTGGACTGATCCCGACACCCACCAGTCTCAGCAACTCACCTGGACCATTCTGCCCCAAGGCTCCAGAGATAGCCCTCACTACTTTAGTCAAGCCCTTTCTCATGATCTACTTTCCTTCTGTCCATCTGCTTCTAATCTTATTCAATACGTGGATGACCTTCTTTGCAGTTCCTCTTATGAATCTTCCCAGCAAGATACTCTCCTGCTTCTTCAGCATCTATACTCAAAGGAGTATCACACATAGCCCGAATTTCTTCCCCATCCATTACCTGTCTTGGCATGATCCTCCAACAGAACACATGTGCTCTCCCTGCTGACCATGTCTGGTTGACCGCCCAGGCCCCAACTCCTTTAACTAAACAGCAGCTTCTCACCTTCCTGGCATGGTAGGAGACTTCAGCCTCTGGATACCAGGCTTTGCCTTACTGGCAAAACCGTTCTATAAACTTTCAAAAGGGGACTTAGCTGACCCCATAGACCCTAAATCCTTACCCCATTCTTCTTCTCATTCTCTGGAAAAAACTCTAGAAACGGCTCCCACACTGGCTCTTCCCAACTCCTTCCAACTCTTTTCTTTACACAGAGCAGAAGTGAAAGGATGCACAGAGTTCTTACACAAGAACCAGGCCCATGATCCCTAGCCTTTTTGTCTAAACAACTTGATCTTACAGTCCTGGGCTGGCCGGTGTGTCTGCATGCCATGGCAGCTGCTGCTGTTTTACTCCTGGAATCCCTTAAAATTACAGGCTATGCTCAGCTTACCCTCTACAGTTCTCATAACTTTCAAAATCTAATTTCTTCCTCATACTTGGTACACATACTTTCTGTCCCCTGCCTCCTCCAACTCTACTCATTATTCATTGAAACCCCCAAAGTTATCATTGCCCCTGGTCCAGACTTCAACCTGGCCTCTCACTTAATACCTGACACAAACCCTGAACCCCATGACTGTCTCCCTAATCCATATGACATCCTCCCCATTTCCCCATATTTCTCTTTCCTATTCTGGACCCAGACCACACTTGGTTTATTGAAGGCAGCTCCTCAATAGATGTGTCTCTCACATCTATTGCTGAAGCTGCTATGCTTCCCCCTTCTACCACGTGTCAACAAGCTAAGCTTATTGCTTTAACCTATGCTCTCACACTTGCAAAAGGACTGCTCGTTAATGTCTATACCGATTCTAAATACGCATTCAACATCCTTCATCACCATGCTGTTATATGGGCAGAAAGAGGATTTCTAACTATACAAGGGTCCTCCATTATCAATGTCCTCCTGATAAAAACCCTTCTTAAAGCCTCTTTACTTCGAGCCAAGGCTGGAGTCATTCACTGCAAGGGACACGAAAAACCATCAGATCCCTTTACTCAAGGAAATGCTTATGCTGATAAAACAGCTAAAGAAGTAGCTAAAGATCCAATACCTGCCCCTCATGGCCAGTATTTCTGCTTCTCATCTGTCACTCCTACCTACTTTCCCACCGAAACCTTAACCTATCAGTCACTTCCTACTCAAAGCAAGTGGTTCTTAGATCATGGAAAATTCCTCCTTCTTGCCTCACAAGCTCATTGTATTCTCTCGTCCTTTCATGACCACTTACATGTAGGGTACAAGCCACCAGCTCGTCTTTTAGAACCCCTCATTTCCTTTCCATCATGGAAGTCCATCCTCAAGGCAATCACTTCTCAATGATCCATCTGCCACTCTACTACTCCTCAAGGCTTCCTCCATCACCCTCCTTTTCCTACACATCAGGCTCGAGGGTTCACCCCTGCACAAGAGTGGCAGATAGGCTTTACTCATATGTGCCATGTCAGAAAGTTCAAATGCCTCCTGGTCTGGGTTGACACTTTCACAGGATGGGTGGAGGCGTTTCCCACAGGGTCCGAAAAGGCCACCACACTCATTTCTTCCCTTCCTTCAGACATAATTCCCCGCTTTGGTCTCCCTACTTCCATACAGTCAGACAATGGACCAGCCTTCGTTAGCCAGATCACCCAAGCAGCCTTCCAGGCCCTGGGCATCCAGTGGAATCTCCAGGTCCCATACCATTCTCAGTCCTCAGGAAAAGTAGGAAGAGCTAATGACCTTTTAAAAACACATCTCACCAAATTCAGCCTCCGACTTCAGAAAGAAAGAGTGGGCAGTTCTTCTACCCCTTGCTCTTCTTTAGGCCTTTTAAAGCCTGTTGTGGGATCGGGTACTGGCGCTGGGTGGGATAGGGCAGTTAGGTTCTCGAGAAGTGGCCCAATCTTGATAACCCACAGGGTATAGCCCCTTTGAACTCCTGTGTGTCTGTACCTTCCTGCTCGGGCCCAACCTTATTCTAGACACCAGCCCTCTTGGTGACTGACTACGTCCAGCAGGCCAGACATGACATTTGCCAGGCTGCTAACCTTCTCTTACCTACTCCACATATACAGCCATATGAAGAAACTCTAGCTAGACAGTCAGTACTGATAAACAGCCTAGTCCCCCGGTCTCTACAACCTTGGTGGATGGGACCCTTTCTGGCTGTCTACAGCACCCCAACCACTGTCCACCTGCAAAACCCTTTCCAGTGGGCTCATCACTCCAGGGTGAAGCTGTTCCCTTCAGACAGACAGCCTGACTCCTGCACCTCCTCTTGGAAGTTGCAAATACTCTCCCCAACCTCTCTAAAGCTCACTCAAATTTCCGAAGAAACTTAAATGCCCTGTTTTTGTTTACACTGCTGGTTTACACTTTTCCTTCAGGCGATTACGGCTGACATTTCATGGTTTTATCCCAAGGCTGCCACCCTTGACTTTCTTTTAGAGTGGTTAGATGATCTTCTGTGGCAAGGAACTCTCTTGTTCTTCTACCCCGATGAAGTCCTCTTCTTTTCTTTTATACTCTTAATCTCGCTCCTCTTCTCCTGCTACCCCCTACCTCTCCCTGATTACCTCCAACATACTATAAACCTAACCCACTCTTTCCTAGATAACTAGAAGCCTTCTTTAGCCAGATATTGCTGGCTATGCATTTCTGTCTCCTCATCCTATTATACAGCCGTTCCCGCCCTACTGACTGACTGGACAAACTCTCCTGTTTCTCTACACCTCCAGTCTTCCTTCAACACCCCCCACCTGTACCCCCCAGAAGAACTCCTCTACCTCCTAGACAGAGTCAACAGAGACATCCCAGATATCTCATCCCAACAGGCTGCTGCTCTTCTACACACCTACCTACGTAATCTTTCCCCCCGGTCAACTCAACAACCCTGTTCTTGGACCTCTAACGACACAAACAACTATTCCTATCGCTGCTCCCTTCAGCATTTCCCAACAATAACCCACTGGAACCCCCTTAGGCAATCTCCCGCCTCTTTGTATTCCTTTACACTTCACCTCAAGAGCCCTGCTACCCACGTTAACCAAAAAATAGGAGCATATGAACTGTGCATTACAGAAAAGCCCTCCCTTATTACTAGCAGCCTTAAAAACATTAATAGCAGGTTTTGCCTAGGCAGGCATTTACCCTGTCTCTCACTCTATCCTTGGCTACCCTTCCCTGGCTCCTCAGGCTCTCCTCCAGACCCCTCTTCCTGTCTGCTCAGACCCAATCTTGTTAATGAAAGTTAGTGGTTACTTACAGATACCACATGCTTGCTCATACACCATGAAAACAAAAGCTCTCCCTCCATACAGTTACCCTACCAAAGCCCGCTACAACCATTAACAGCCACAGCCCTTGCTGGTTCCCTTGGCATTTGGGTCCGAAGCCCCAGCCCCTCGGAACTTCATCACCTTTTCAGTTTCCACTTCCAGTTCTGTCTAAACCAAGGTCTTTTTTTCCTCTGTGGTTCTTGTTACATCTGCTTTCTTACCAACTGGACAACAACTTGTACCCTAGTTTTCCTTACTGCCAAAATTCAGTTTGCCAATGATACAAAAGTCTCCCTGTTCCCCTTGGGGTCCTGACATGACACAAGTGGGTCATTCCATTGATCCCCTTAATTGTAGGGTTAGGAATTACTGCTGCACTCGGCACAGGCATAGGAGGCCTTACCACTTCAATTGTCACCTTCCATAGCCTCTCTAATGATTTCTCTGCTAGCACTGCACCTGCACAATTAACTCGATCACTATCCCTTCTTCAAGCTCAAGTGAATTCCCTAGCTGCAGTTGTCCTCCAAAACTGCAGAGGTCTTGATTTACTGACTGCTGAAAAAGGAGGTCTTTGCCTACTCCTAAATGGAGAATGTTGTTTTTATGTAAACCAATCCAGCCTCATGTATATGATGCCATCAATAAATTAAAAGACAGAGCCCAAAAGCTTGCTAATCAGGCAAATGGTTATTCTGGACCTGGCTGGACTGGCTGGACATCCTCTAAGTGCGTGTCATGGTTTCTTCCAATCTTTAGTCCTCTGATACCTATCTTTCTCCTTCTCTTACTTGGCTCTGTTTTCAGACCTCAATTCCTACAAAATTGTATATAAGCGATAAGCAATCAATATGACAAATGCTCCTTCTAACAACCCCACACTATCACCCCTTACCCTGAGATCTCCCAGCAATCTAAATTCTTTCCTATTTTTTAAGTTTCCACACTACCCACAGTCCCGCTTGAAGAAGCCCTGAGAAACATCACCCCATGACCTCTCTGTGCTGGCCTTCCTAATAGTCCACTGCTGTCCACTCCCCTCCACTCTTCATTTCTTTTTCCTTTATCTAATATAAAAAGACAGGAATGCAAGGTTCTTTGGCTGCACCATAGGCCATACCCTAAGTTGAGCCATGGCGACCCTCATGACCTGCACGCACACCTCTGGCTGGCCTCCCGGAATTAGAAAATCTGAAGTAACTGGAAGACCATGAAAACGGGAAGAATGATCAACCCCTGCAGCTCCTAATTAACTTGAGACATTCTTCTGTTGTTGCTTATTCCTGCCTCAATTGATAAGGCCATTGGACTTTGTAACTGACCTTGGTCAACCTCATGACACCAGGCCCTACGACCCCCTCCCAGCTTGCCAAAACAGCCCTAAACTGTAACTTCTGCAACTTTCCACTGCCTACCCCAAACCTATAAAACCAACTCCTATCCCACTGCCCTGCATTGACTCTCTTTTTGGACTCATCCTACCCGCACCCAGGTGAATAAATAGTGTTGTTGCTCACATAAAGCCTGTTTGGGGTGTCTCTTCGGAGCGCGTGTTTAAGAAGACCTAGAGGGAAACACTGAGCTTTTAAAAGCCTTCTATCAGATACAGCTTAGTCTGTCCTCAGGGAGCAGAATCCTATGGAAAAGAGCATATATAACCCTGAAGACTCTACATTCTATGTCCTTGTGATTCAGCAGAAGACTACCGACTGAAATATCAATTGAAGGCTGTATGAAGAAAAACTATCATTACTTGAGTTTTTCAGAAAAGGATTAGTAAAAATTATTTGTATCCACTTTAAAAACAAAATAATAGAGCTCTTAAATCAACATGGGAAGTCAAATTATTCATTTATAACGAATGTCTGCTGCTTGCTTAGAAAGACAAGAGTGAGAAATGGGTTCCACCCTCTAATATTTTTTGCTTTCAGCATGAATGCAGAGACAGAAAGAAGAACAAAATTGTAGCTTTAAAAAATAAGGTTCTGCTATTCAGTGCCAGCCCTCCCAGGTTTAACCTTAATCTCCTTTATTTCATGAGGTCCCAGGTCCACAATTGCTGAGGATGTTAGTTTCTAGAGAAAAATAGAGCCCTCAGAGGAAAGGCACAAAGGAAGAATATCAGAATTTAGGAAACTTCTCAATTAATGCTCTGCCCCTCTGTGAGAATTAAATAACAATAGAGCTGGGCAGTGGGTCTTTCCTACTAAATGTTTATGTGACATATATTGGACAGGATACTGGCTAAGTTTGGAAAGAAAATTTCCAGGTCAACCCTTTGAACAAAGTGTTAATTTCCCTAAGTTTTAGACTCCTCCTTTGAGAGAGTACCCTGCCTGCAAATCTCATTGAGTTGTGATGATCACATAGGATAATGCATATGAAAGTCCTTTTTAAATGACACAACACTATACCTATGTGAGCCTAACTATTACTGTCATTGACCCTTGGACCTTAAATTCCTTGAGCTCTCTGGGCCTAAACTTAAATCTATTCACAATGAAGCATTTTACAAACCTCCTATGGAGTGTCTTTGTTCCTACCTTCACCTGATGCAATATGAGCTACTTTCTCTATTTAAAATAGCATATTTGCAAAAGGCTAAGGTAGCACAAAACCACCTTTCTCTTTGCAAAAGATGATTAATCTCTTCTATTATCCCAGATATCTCTCTTTCTCGCCTGTCCCATGGAATTAGAGGGTCCCAGTGCAGTCTGGGGTTGATGTGAGAAGGAGAACCCAGAGGGAAGGGAATGTGAACACCAGCTGTGGGGTGAGGAATCACAGGAGTTTCATGAAGTGCAGGATGTTAGGGTATGTAACCCTTGCCAGGCCTGCCAGGCCCTCCTGTCCCCATTCTACTTCTCCATCCACTTTGTGCCTCCTGACTCTTACAGGTACAAGCTTTTTACAATCTATTCCCTTTCCTTTCTTGTTTATTTTGGTGTAGTTTTCTGGAGCAGATACAGCAAGATTTGTGCTCTGTAGGGTATAATAGACCAACCACAGAAGCAGATGAAGAGGCAGGGAAAGATGCTGTGATTTCTCATCACCTTTGGCATCACTTAACATCATTCACTCTGCCTTCCTTCCTCTGGTCTCCACCCTCCCGTTGGGCCTTCCCATTTTCTCATTTCCCTTTGTTTCACCATCACCACTGGGTGTCTTTCTTCCACCAGAGTCTGGTACAAAACTGAATCCCATAGTGTCCACATAGCATCTTTTACCACATCACTGCCTTTTCTTTTCCACCCCCAGAGCACACTCAGATACTGGACCCTATACCCCAGTCACACCCTACTTTTTGGGGAGGGGTCTCACCTCACCTGACCCCACACTCTCTTAGGATTACAACCTTTCTCATCAAATTGGCACTGCCCACCTACCCACCCCCTCCAATAGTTTCTAGAGTTTCACTGGACTATCTCCTCACAACCATACTTTCATGTGAGGGACTCAGCAAGGTTCAAGCCAGAAAAAGGCCTGGACAAGGGCCTCCTGCAGGGTTTCAAGAGGAGCCTAATGAAGGGTCTTAGGGCTGACTTTGAGAAGGAGATAGTAAGTAAATTCTGTGAGACACTCACAAAACGACTCCTCGAGGTTCCCAAGGAAGAACCTAAACAAGAGGCAACTGAGAACACCCAACCCAAAACACTTACTTGGGGAAGAACATGGGGCAGACCAATTAGGCTAGGGTCCCTGTGGTCATGCACACTTTGTGTGCTGATGCCCGCTCTAAATCATGCCATCTGAGAAGGCTCACATCCATCCAGCCACCATAAATACCCTCATTCAATCAAGAATACCACAGGAATGCTTCTCTGGAGCTTTCCTATCTGAATTTGTGTCCTCAACAGCTTCTAGAAACTCACAGAGTGTACTTTTGGATACACAAGAGGTGGTGCCCACTGTGTGAGGTCCTTGAATCTAAAACACTGTTTAAGGTGAGCCAGGCCTCTTCCCCATCCCACTTTTCCTGACTCAGTTATTCATATTTCAAGAGCTGACACAATAACGGAAGCTGTGACGCCTCTTTAGGTAAACCCTCAAGCAGTCTAGGGAAAAGAGGTTGTATCAGTCAGGGTTTTACAGAGAAAGAGAACCAAGAGGATGTATAGACATAGATACGGAGACGTAGGTAGACAGACAGATACACAGATAGATGCATAGGTACATAGACAAATGAAAAGACTTATAATAAGAAATTGATTCTTACCACTATGGAGTCTATCCAGTACCAAGGTCTGCTGTCAGAAAGCTGGAGACCAGAAGATCTGATGATGTAAATTTCAGTCCAAGTTTGAAGGTCTGAGAACCATGAGAGATAATGTAGTTACAGTCTGAAAACCACCTGTCTTAAGATGCAGGAAGATCTGATGTTTTGGTTGATGTCTGAAAGCGGAAGGGAAACAATGTCCCAGCTTGAAGGTGGTCAGGCATGAATAATTCCCTCTTATTTGAAAGAGGGTCAGCCTTTTTTTGTTTTCAGATCCTTAACTGATTGGTTGAGGCCTTCTCACATTGGGAGGTCAATCTGATTTACCCAGCCTATCAATTTAAATGTTAAACTAAAATAAAGAAAGAATCCTCAAACACCCAAGAGTATTGTTTAGCCAAGTATCTGGACACTCTGTGGTCCAGTCAAGTTGACACATAAAATTAATCATCACGGAGGTGATCAAAAGGGTTTGTTTAGAATCTAGCCTATGGAGGTCTCTCCCTGAACCCTCATCTGTGAGTGAAGAAGGCTAATGGCCACAAGACGGTCTCAGGCCTGCCACAACAAATGATCACGGTCAGTGACTTAAACAACAGAAACTTATTCTCACGCAGTTTTGAAGGCCAGAAATAATAGTGTCAGCAGGGTCCCTTCAGAGGGTTCTGAGGGAGAATCTCCTCCATGTCTCTCCCCCTGCTTCTGGCGAGTGCTGGCAATCCTTGCTGTTGCTTGGCTTGGGGATGCACCACTCTCATCTATGCCTCCCTCTTCACATTGCTGTCCTCCATGTATCTCCGTGTCACTGCTGCTTATGAGAATATTGTCATTGGATGTAGGGTGGGCACCCTAAATTTAGGAGCTCACCCTAAATTTAGGGACTCACCCTAAATGCAGAATGATTTCATCTTGAGATCCTTAACTACATATAACAAGACACTTTTTCTAAACAAGATCACCTTCATAGGATCTGGTGGTTAGAACCTGGACATATTTGAATGAGGGGCACTATTCAGCCTGCTACAGTCTCTCTCGAATTGCACTTATAAGTTTGCATTGGCCCCTCAGACTGGGAATAATAATAACTAGGACAAGAATCTATCACCAGCTCAAAAGGGAGAGGACCTGGAAGACCTTTAGCAGGAGAGGATCTGAGGGGAGATATGGGATTGGGGACCTCTCAGATCAGAGAGGAGTCTCTTGTCCAGGAAAGGAGACTAGCTGAGATTACTTGGAACAAGATGCCCCAGTTCCCTCCACAGTCTCAACTGAATGGTAAATTAAAAATAGAATGAGGCTTTTCAGTGGCTTTATCTACTGAAAATAGGGAAAGGACAGGAAGATTCACATCATGAAGCCAAAAGAGTGACATTTTCTGTGCAGGGTCCAGGCCCACTAGAAATCAGAGCTGTCTCTCTGGGGAATGAGGATAGTGCAACTCTGAAGAACCAAGCGATCATTAAATGTATCTTAAAGAAGACGTGGAGAGTTACTGCAAGGGACCCAAAGAAATACCGAAGGAAGTATGAAGGAGTACCAATTTGCTTGGAAGTCCAAGATTCCCAATATACAAATATGCATGTGATTACAGGGATTCTGCTTTCCCTAAACCAAAAGAAAGGGATGATGCCACCACACCCTGTCCAAGCAGGCTTTCAGTATCTGAATGTGCAAGTTATGGACAGGGTCAGAAATGCCATGAAAATTGTAAAGTTCCAGGAGTAGTGACTGTGTTTGAGGCAACCATCTTCCATGCTCTCCAGGGAGCATATGTCCCCAGCTAGACCCAAAGCACAGGGAAAGAATGCCAAGTCCATAAAGCCACCCTCCAATATCACCGCACCCCCAGCCTCTGTCCCTGAGCTGTGTTTCCTCTGGCCAGCTAAATGTCCTCCTCCTTACTCTACTCACAGTAAAATGCATGTGAAATTAATGTGATAATTCAATTAGGAAAAAATAATTGGTTCTCATTTTATCACTTCTCCTGAAGAGGAAATTTTCTGTTTCTCATAACCAGGGATGTATATTTATCCCAAATACATTCATTTCTTCTAAAAGGAGAGTGGGAACATTGATCCCTGCCATGTCTGGGGACAATTTTTAGAGTATCCCAGGGGTTTGGCTTAGACAGATGAGGAGGTTGCATCCTCACCAAGGTGACGCGGTTAGGAATGCAGGTGGATGGTGGCATTTCACACCCACTCATGTCGGAGTGCTTTGTCTGTATCTCTGAAGATCTCCAATTTTAAAGAGTTCTTATACAATAAAAACAAACGCAAAATAAACGAAACAACGTGCACTACAAACATTCAGGGACTTTTAAAACATTGGAAAATTCAAGAAAAACCAATTGTTGGTACATGCACCACTCAGTGCCTTCCCCTCCCCACTCCTGATCTCGAACTTTATACAACCACAGGGTGAAGTGAATGGGAGAACTTTTCCCAGCTCCTCTGAGTCAATGCCATTGATGTGCAAGGGAAACGGCTCCTGAAGAAAAAGAGCCACGAGGTAGTGATTTGCCAAAAAGTAGGCACTGGTGTCCTGGGGAATCTCCATTTAAAAGAGTAAAGAAAAGAACCAGTAGAGCCACCTGATATATTCTTTACACACAGAAGTAAGGGGCAAAGTAGCTCATTCTACCTCCATTCCAATCTCCACCCTGCATCAGCTCCCAGATTCAGAGACTAGAGAGGCCACATGTATCTCCTGCAGAGGTTCAGACTTACACAGCAGGCAAAGCCTGGGAGGATTAATGTCTGCTCTTTGTTACATATGTAGTAATATATATTTGTCTTATTTTATTTTCCCAGCTTGAAGTTCAGAGAAGCTGAGTAACCTATTAGATGGAAAATCCAGGTCTAGACTTAAGAGGAAGTGGGTCCCAGGCCAGTTGCTTTTGTTCCCAGGAACAAGGACTACTCAACAAGAGAGTGATAGTGGCTTAGAAGTGCTAAAAGACTGACTGAGGTCACCTAACAAGCTATCCCTCACTCCCAGATTTGTGTTATCTCCAAAGACACACTTAAAGTGAGGCAGTCCAACAGAGTATATGCACATGACGGGATGGCTGCTAAAAGATCTGCTCAAAATGTCGGTAAACTACAGGAAGGATTTCTAACTCTAGCTTGGCTTCTAGCCCTGGTTCCCCTTCCCCTTCCCTAGCTCTTTACCTAGGAAATACAGAAGGCCCTCAAAAGCAGGAAAGCCTATTAGCTAAACAATGATGGGCAGATGAGGACCTATTCCAAGAGAAAATTTTCTAGTGCTTTTTTGCCACACTCAAGGCCCAAGTGTCGGGGGAGAAGGATCCACTCCAGGGGGCATTATTCACATTGTCTAGAGTTGTGTTTGAGGAGGAGCCATAGGTAACAGAACACAACAGGGATGTAACTCCCTGGTAATCCTTGGTAATTATCTGTCACCAAGCCCTACACCCCGCACTAAATGTTGGGATAAACAAAGTACATGGCTGAGCTGGCACCTTGGTATGCAGTGGGCATCATATCACCAGAGGGCAGCTGTTAGTACCAAAAATTTCAAGAGTCAGCTCCCATCTAAAGGGCTTGGATTCCTAGAGGCAGCCCCATGGAGGGAATCAGCATGGAGAATTGAGTCCAAATCTTCAAGTTTAGTGCAGGGCCTTGGCTACTTGAAGGGCTCTGCCTTTTGAGACCTGTCATCTGGAAACTTCATTAGCTCTGCAACCTGC
Organism: Cacajao melanocephalus; assembly: GCA_963573385.1. NCBI lineage: Eukaryota > Metazoa > Chordata > Mammalia > Primates > Pitheciidae > Cacajao > Cacajao melanocephalus. Next base: position 123,106 of record CAUYLG010077042.1, on the reverse strand, counting down.
AGCCTAACTTACCCTTTTAACTGGCTGGGGTCTCAAGGACAGGTTTGGGTTCATTTAGAGAGGCCGGTGGCAGTTAAGAGACATGGAATTTGCTCCTTCTCACCTCTTCTGAGACTGAAGATCTGTTCCTTCCTTCTACTGAGAGCCCTGGCAAAGGGGTCAGCGATTATTATGTCATTTTTAGAGGGTTGGGCCAGGCTTCTGTGTGGGAGGGAGTTTAAGCTAACGATGACATAAGGGTAATTTCTGAAACAATTCCTGACCTATCTGTTCACTCTGTGTTATGTAATTTACCTTCAGGACACAATATCCAATTTATTAATTTCTATACCTATTCCCTGCCAGAAGAGACACCCAGAGGATGGAAAGGTCATTTTGCCTACCTCTCCTCCAGGAAATTCTAGGCTTCTAGTCACAGAGTTTGTTATAGGTATTATATTTGCATGGCCCAAAACAAAAGTTATTAATTATCTTTAATACATGTTTATCTGGATTTTTGTGTGAGAGGGGAATGTAGCTGTGTGTTCCTGAGATGGTGGAGATGGAGTGTAGGGTGGAAGGGGTGTTACTGGGTTGAAAGAAGGGGAGTCACCCAAGGATAGCAGTCTCTGTGGTCTTGAGAAAAAATGTGTGTTGATGTGTGTACTAATGTCAGAGCCTGGGGTAGAAGTACCCTAGCGGGTAACAGGATTTTTGATGAGTGGGCCAATGTGTGTGCTGAGGAAGCAAAAATTTGTGCACCACCGACTTGGGCTCTGTAGCAAAGGATGGCAGTGACCTACCTGGCAGAGAGGCGGTGGAGCCACCGGCCTTTGACCACATCATATTGCCTCACACAGCGAGCATCTCATTTGCAACCTGGATCGACGTAAGGCCAGAAGATATTTCTAAGTATTTGATAGTGTTTACAGTACCCAACAGAGAAAAGAGTCCCAATTGATGGTTCATATTTAATAACTTGGCATCATATTAAATGGGAACTTTAAAGCAGATTCCATTGAATTTTTTAAAAATTAAATAATATAGTATATCTTACACCTCAGTGTTGTAGGCAAATTTATAATTTTATATTTATTATCCCATTTAAACACTACAGCTCTTTGAAATGAATATTGTTTTCCCCTTTTTCAGAAGGAGAAACTGAGGCACAAAGAGGCTCATATATATTTGGTGGGCTAGCATAGAAAGAACCATGAATGGAAAACCCCTTGTAATGTGGAGAAGGATTTGGAGGAAAGTGACAGGACATACAATTTAAAAATATTGTTTCAGTTCCAGCCAACTATAACCCATATCATCAGGAGGGGCTCTGAATTTTAAAGTCTAGAGTCTCACTCTTTGATCTCAACATCTACTCCTTTCAATACATGCCCTCCAAATGCCAGTTCTCTAGAACCTCTGGTCCTGTCCATGAGCAGCTCATCTGCATTCCTCCACTGCCACGCTAGACCTCACAGTCCAGCACCTAAATAATATCTAACACACCCTTGTACCATTCTATTTTCATCTTTCCTGTCTGACAAAATCCCAACTCTCTGATTCTTCCAGACCTGCCTTCTGATATGTGACTAAGACCTGCTGAAAAAAATCACATAAGTATATTGTACCATCATAATTTTAAGGTCTACAACTAACAGTCAATTCCATCACTGTATGGTAATCATTCATTCAATCATTTGTTTCATATAAACTTAGTAAATGTTTTCTATTTTTTTAATGCATAAATGAACAAAATAGATAAATCTTCCTGCTTCTTGGGTTTTATGTCATTATTTCTCATTCTTAACAAAACTATTTCAAATGTTTCTCACTTTAACAAACTTCTGTTTCTCCAATCACCTCAGAAGAATCCCTACTTCGTAGAGAAGACAGAAGTCAGCAGGATGCAACTTTTCTTCCTCAAACTTTTAAAGCATTTGCATCTACTTCTCCTTTTCCCATTTTTCTTGTTATAGTGAAAGAGAGATTTCTCTGGAAATTCTTATTTGACCTTTCCAGGCTAGGAAAGGTACCACTACTACTTCCTCCAGCACACCTTTCACTCTGTGCTGTGACTTCTGATTCATATTTATCTTCTCTAAGAATAGGGATCATATCTATATCACACATTTCTCATGAGCAACTTGTGCTTAGCGTCTAGCTTGTGCTTACGATCCATTTGAAGAAATGATATCACGCAGGCTTTTCTCCAGATTTTTCTGGTAGAACACAGGAATCTTTCTGGTAAACAAGCGAGCTTTTACATAACAAATTCTAACTATAGCTTTCTAATGTGAAATTTATGACTTCTGTCACTAACAGTTGAGAAAAGAAAGCAAAACTATGGGAGCATCATCCAAAGTTGTCCTGCTCATAAGAATTCAAAAAAGCAAAGTCATCCACTAATTCCATGAAAAATATCTTCCTCCGAGAGAAAGCAGATTGGAATGCTGGCAAGACTTCAGTGTTAAATGATTATAGGATGTCACATAATATCACTGTTTTTTAATGCTGAAAATCATGTTAGTAGATATCTCACTTTACATTTGGATAGAACCATTAACGTTCATATTATACAATAGCTCCTGGTATAAAAGTCATGGATATGGGGAAGAAGTACTTGGCAAATTTCCTGTCAGTTACCTCCAAAAATACATGCTATGGAAGCCTATTTTTAGCTAAGAACTGTATTATAAGTTAGAGTATGAAAGGTGTGTTGAAATCAGTGCCGATGAAGCAGGTTTGTGATAACAAGTCAGGGGTCACTCAATGGATTATATAGAATTGTGTCTGATCATCAATTCTGACATGGTTTGGATCTGTGTTCCCACCAAATCTCCTGTGGAATTGTAATCGCCAGTGTTGAAGGTGGGGCATGGTGGGAGGTGATTGGATCATGATGCAACTGTACTTCCTCAAACTTTTGAAACATTTGCATCCTACTTCTGCTTTTCTCCCTTTTCCTGTTATAGTGACAGATGGTTAGCATCATTCCCTTGGTGCCTGTTCTGGTGACAGTGAGTGAATTATTATGAGATCTGGTTGTTTAAAATATATAGCACCTACCCTCTCTCTCAGCCTCCTGCTCTGGCCATGTAAGATGTGCCTGCTCCCCCTTTGCTTTATACCAAGATTGCAAGTTTCTGCAGCCTCCCCAGCTATGCTTCCTCTACAGCCCGTGGAACCATGAGCCAACTAAAATTCGTTACTTTATAAATTACCCGGTGTCAGGTATTTCTTTATAACAATGCAAGAACAGACTACTACAAATCCTTATCCTGTTTTATTTGTTTTACTCAACAATGTATGTCTTCTAATGCTCATTTTAGTACTGAACACACTGGTGAAGATTAAGAAGAGGATAAAACCAAAACTATTTAATATATACTTTTCAGGGATTGTGCAAAACAACCACCAACAACAAAGACTGTTCATCCATCCTGAAGCATGGAAGCAGCCAGTCAGAATGGTACTCATAAAATGTGTTTGAAATGAACAGTAAATAATGAAAGCATTCTTTCAGGTCATGGTCATTCTGGTAAGTATCATTTCCACAATTTTAGTTGGCTTAATCAAGTGATGTACCTCGGCAATATATTAATGTCTTAAATACTTTTAAGTTACAAATTCAAGGTGAAAATAGCAAAACTTTTAATTTGATATGTAATATAATGAGGTTTCCTAAGACGACTGAGCTATGATTGAAATGCTTTAATCAAAACCTAAGTTTTGACTGCCAATATTAGTAATATAATCTACTTATTAGTGAAAGAAACCAATAATAGTTAGAGGTAATGTACACAAACTACATTCAGCACATGAAGAAGTGTGGCTCTAAGTTGTCTGTAACCAAGGAATAAATTGAAGATCCATTTGCTGCCATTTCAGAAGTCAATAACATTCAAGCTTTCATTTTTTTAAAATGTGCTATGAATGTTGACTTAGTACCTTTTGTGAGAAATCATTCCATAATTTCAGATTAATGTTTGATCTAAAAATATGCAGAACTGTCTCACAAAGTTGCTAACATTGTCAATGGTATGTAAAAATGAATTATAATTTCCTACCTTAAAAGAAATAAGAAATATAACATCTGGATTTGGGAGTGACTCAAACTATACATCACCAAGCAGAAATAGACACATCAGTGAAGAATTGCAGAGAATTTTATCCTTCTTAATAACTGATTACTTTTAAAATTATATTTTATTTTATTAAATTATAACAAACATTTGTTTTTCTTTGAACTTTATGTAAAACTAATAGTCTCTTTGTAGCTAAAAGCCCAAATTTTCAGGAGAAAAAAATACAGATAGTTTGGCTAAAGCACTACCATATTTCTTTGAGCTCCTAGAAGAGTGTTATTTTTAGCAGAATGTAGTTAAATGCCCTTTCTAACCCATTACCCTGGTGGCTAACTTTCCAGATTTAATGTGTTTACTCAGTTCCCCAAGCTAGAGTCTACAAATTCTCCTAGACTCCTCTTAAAACTTCTATTCACCTCTTGACAAGCTGAAGACAGTAATCAGAATCTGATTAATGTTTCCTCATGGAGGAAAAAAATAAGGAGAGCATGCTGACCGAAGCCAGCAGAATTGTTCCTTTTATAAAGACACAAAAGTTTAGAAACAAAAACCAGAACCTCTATTTTCAGTCGTCTATGAAGCAATTCCTCTCTGTTAATTAGCTCAAAGTATGTCAAATTTAATCCCTTAAATATGTGTTGGCAATGTGAATTATTTTAATTATAAAAGGTAATACTATAAAACAAACCACGTTTAATTCAGTAAACAACTATCCACAGGAAATAGATTTTATCAACTCAAGTAATCCTCACATTATTCAACAACCCAAAAGCAATGCTTGGACATCGCATTATTAATGACCCTAATAGATCAAAGGACACTTCAGGCTGCTGCTGGAATCATGTTTTGTGGCGCAGCTTCCACTTTTTCCTGACAAGAAAGCTAATTTGACTGTTTATATGTCATTGCCACCCAAGCGCTGATCTCATCATATTACCTTTATTTTCAGTTCTCACCCAGTGGTCCCAGGGATGTTTTACAACAAAAGAAATTTTCAACAGAAACATCTTGTGATGACCCTGACTGGGTAGATGTCAGTCTGTTTTGGTTGCGATAATAAAATGCTACAGACTGAGTAATTTGTAAAGAACAGCAACTTATTTTCTCACTGTTCTGGAGGTTGCCAAGTTCAAGATCAAGGTGCCAGCAGGTTCAGTTGTCTGGTGAGGGCTGCATCCTCTGGAGGGGAGGAACACTGTGTCCTCAAGTAATAGAAGGTAGAAGAGCAAGAGGGACAAGTTTCTTCTGTCAAGCCTTTTTATAAAAGCACATAATCCCATTGATGAGGGGAGGACCTCTCATGACTTAATTTTCACCCCTTAATGCCATCACATTGGGAATTAAGTAGTAACACCTAAATTTAGGAGGGGAAACACTCAAACCATAGCAACAGACAAAGACACAGAAATACAAACATCAAATAACCGACTAATCCGGATAACCAAAAACTTCCATTTTTGAAAGAATAAGTTACATTGGAAATGAACAGTGAAACAGATTTCTGAAAGTCAAATATACTCAACTTCCTTCTCTATCAGGAAAAGAATACCTATTTCTTTCAAAATAAAAGGAAGAAAGGGAGAGAAAGAAGGGAAGGAGGAAAGAAGAAAAGGAAGAAAGAGAGAAATATTAATTGAACTTCATTTTTCTTATTTGGCTTTCTTCTAAGAATCCAAACAAGTTGAAAGCATTTCTGTTCAAAATGAGATTGCTTTTGTTCCTAACAATGATCAAGATTTTTGCTCTTTATTTTTTCCCATTTCTTTTCAGGATACTGACTCTGGGGCACCTCCCGGCTTGCTCTGCTCAGACAACGACCTACACATGCCCACAGTTAGACCAGCAGGCTGGACAGAGACTAAACTCCTACAGCAGCCACACAGTAGGGTTCCTCAGTGCAGCCCAGCCCAGCCTATCCAGCGCCCCTCAGGGTTACATTCTCTTAGATCAACACAATTTGTTTTTAATGGCCTTGTTTCAATCAAGCTCTCTATTCTCAATTGACTGCTAAATCCACCTTGGGTCCTTAGGTTTCACAAAGGCTATCGTGTTGTTCTCTAATTTAGAGAATGTAGCCCATTTCTCCCACCTCATTGGCTGCACCTTGACCTAACGTTTTTATGATTATACTTGTGCTTGCTTTACTATCGTTAGAGAGTTTGCTGAAGATGGCGGTATACAGGCTGAGGGCAGGAGGTGGTAAGGTTTATCGGGGTTTATTTAGGAATTTTATTGTTTTAATTCTCGACCTTCTGTTCTCTTAGCTTCCGTACACAGTGACCTTCACGCATTGCTATTCTTTTCTAAGCCCACCCTCAGAAGAAAGTGACAACAGAGTTTCCCAAAGTCCATAGGTAGAAGATTGCATGGAAGAAAAGGCAGCAGCCAGGACCCTGGCGAGATCCAGCTTAGCGCTTAAAGCCTGTGCAGCGTTCACAACACAAAGGAAATGCAAGTCTCTTGCTACCTGCCGATGTTGCTTCCCTCGGGCACTTTGACCAAAAAAAGAAAAAAAAAATGGAAGAGATAAATGAAGAAGAACCTTTGTGGAGGGGAGGAAATGAGGAAAGCCTTTACTTTTCTGTTCTCCACATACTTCATTGGCAATTGATTCGACTTCATCCAGGAAAAAGCTTTCAGCATCGCAAGCAACATGAAGCTTTGGGAGTGTTCTTTGTTCAAGGTTAACTTTTTGCAAGTCTGATTTCCCCCTGCTCACACAGCTCTGCCACAGATCTTTGGTAGGTAAAGCATTCTTGAGCAAAATAAAATGAAAGAAAATAAAACCTCTATTGTCTGCTCCCAAGCTTGTCTTGTTGGCATTTTAAGGCAATATTCAACTCTCCTATAGATGTAATTTTCCGTCAGTTATTCTGCCCCAGGGTAGAACACAAAGTGCAGAGAGAAGGAAAGAGAGAGAGCCTGCCTCGAATCACCTCTATACTAATAATATCTATCAAGTTCACTTAGGAGCATCCCTTCCTGCTTAGGCTGCAAGGACTTTTTTTTTTTTAACCTCCTTCTGCAAACCTGACATGTAGCCAAAAATTCCCAGTGAGGAGATAGATATATTCATTTAACTGTGCAAAGGTCAGACAAAGATGTGGTAAGGGCATTTTATTTTTCAACGCATATTAATCTCGATTTTGCTCCCCTTCAGAGACTCTTAAAAAGCCGTGGGAGTCAGCTCAGCAAGTACCTCAATGCAGATTTCTGGCAAGCACCATTCAAGGTTCTGTGGGCTGCAATGACACGGGTGGTCACGGGCGGAATTACACAGCTCAGACCTTAGCCAGCTTCTTTGCTTTACTGTTTTCCTCTTGCTGTGTCTCTTCAGTCTTTGGAAGGAAATCTGTTAGGTGATTAATTTTAAGTGAAGGGCTACCTCTAGCATTAGCACACCAAATACAAATGCTTCCAGTAACAATTCTACAGTTTGCCTCTGTGAAATAATAAAAATTAATGAACACAAGAATGATGGGTGAATGTCTAGGGAAGAATTTGTTTTTGTTCTTTGTCAATTTAAACAAACACACACACACACACAGAGACACACATACACACACACACACACACGTTTCTTTTTTTAAAGTCATGCTCTCTCTTTTCTGGAAGAAGAGGAGAACAAGGATGTATCATAATCTTTTTTGGCAGATCTGACTGTTACATTTTCCTCTGTTTTTCCAGCTCACCTCAGATTCAGCTTACTATATAGCTTCTGAAAATATTATTCATTACTATCTGAATCATAGTCAAACTCTGTATGTGTTTACCAAACAAGTCCTATTATAGGTCTCACCTATATTGTATAAAGCATCCTTTCATTTAAATCAGTTATTTCCTTTATTAAGGGTAGTGGGAAATTTAATTATGCACTGTAGTGTTTAAATTGTCAAATCTGATCCAATCCAAAGAGCCATCTCCAAATGCTCCCCGTTGAGAATAAGCCTTGGGCAGAAGTCCAATTCGCTGTAAAAAAACTTTAGCATATAACACAGTTATGAAAATATGAGAACAGAGGATCCATTTCAGTACTGCTATAAAACAGTGTGTTTCCGGTGTATTTTTGACCAAACATCCTCCTATGCCCCCATTTACTTCAAGCAAGTGCACCACCTCAGTGCTGGGAAGTGTAATAGGAACAGTCTCATATTAGGATGCATACACATTCATGTGGCCACTGAAGACTCAAGATATATTTGTAGAAGAATTCTGCTTCTATAAGTTACATTCTCACAGAGAAATTGAGTATCGCTTTTAGTGCTTTGAGGTTATGCTATTTTCACATCACATGTGAAGCTGCCTTTTGAAATCTTAGATAAAACTTTTAGATTAACAGCTGCTGTGTACAGTTTAGCCCTAAGGCAAAGAAGGATGGAAAGATTAGGGTTTCTTTTTTTATTTAAATCTTACTGTTAAATCACAGGGAGCCAGCTGAGCTCTTGGGGGGGAAAAGTCAGGAAATAGTAGAGTGAGAAAAGTAAGCACTTTAAGTTCGTATCTCTTCATACATTTCCCTAAACCTGCTTTTTATTAGACATTAAAAGTAGTTGGAATATATTTAGTAAGTTGCTTTTGCTCTACTACTTGGAGCACATTGAAATCTTTCAAATGGTGGTTGAATCAAACATACTGAAATGTTTGCCAGGGTGTATAATAAAAAAAATGATAAATGCTTCTGAAATAAGTAATAGTTAACTATTATATATCACTGTATACAAATTATTGCTGATTATTATCACCTATAATAATAAATGTATATTGAGAAGTTACAGTTTTCTAAATTCGTGTCTTATAAGAAGTAATGTAGAAAGGAAAAAATAACTAAGAGAGAATAATCTTTGCTAGTTAAAAATGGTCAAGTGCACCATGTTACATAGAGAGCTTCTTTCCATGTTCCCCAATCTATAGAAACAGGGAATGCTGAGTATAAGAGCTAGATTTGAGGTAAACAGTGATTTCCTTTTCAAGTGACTCCCTTTATTGTTATTATATTTAAAAACATAAACGGAGATGACACTTGCCATCTTAGGTTATATTACGTCTTTAAAAATATTTATTAATGTCTTTTAAAATTGGATTGTGAAACTTGATTCACGGTTTTCAGAAATAAGATACTGGTTTATGCATATGTAAGAAAAACTAGAAATATTAAGAAACCTCCATGCATCGAAACAACTGACTTATTTAATAATCTTGAATTATTGCTGTTGGCTAAATATAATACCAGGTTATTTTTCCTTAATTTTTAATATTGAATGAACTTGTTCAATAACTAAAATAACAGGTAAATTTTAAACTATGGATCTGGAAATTTTTTATATTCCTTGTCTATCATCAGAGAAGAGACCAGAAGCAATTTTAGTGTCTATAATTTTTCATGTAGCACAAAGGTTTTCCCCAATATTTTGCAGCAGACCGCTAAGATGCTTGACCTGCCTGAATCTGTCTCACTTGGCTAGAGATGACCTGTCAAATCTATCAAATACTGATTGGAATAGATTACTGAGTTGATGGAGCACTGGGATTAGGCCCATCCTTCTGCAAAAGACTCCGTAATCATGATGAGAGGTTATTGTTGCCAAGGAACTCGAAAGAGACAAACCACACTGCATGCAAGGATCAACTAGAGCTTTTTGTAATGCAACAGACATTGAAAAATGATACTACTCATGCCATGCACCACTAAGCCCAGTGAACATCAAAAAATATGTTTAGCATTCATAAAAATATAACTAACTAGAACATTTTAACAAAAATAATAAATTTATTTGGAAGGTTTTCAAGCCTTCCAAGTAAACTTAATCTTTTCTTGAAGCTTAATGTTTCTATTTAATTGAAATGTAATGTTTTATTTTTGACTCTTATAAGGAGAACATGATATCTCTTAAAGGCAATGTACAAATTATGTTATTCTATTCACAAAAATAAATAAATGGGAATAGGTATGTAATTATTGTTCAAACATTGTAAACCTGGGCTTCGAGAAGCTATTATTCTTGGGGTTTTACTAGGTTAAAAGCCAGTGACAAAAGCTTTTCATTAAACCAGGCTCACTAATGTTTTAATATAAGGATGTGCAATTCAGCTTGCTTAAATTGTATTAGCAATCAAATGTATGATGTTGGGGGTAAAAACATATTTTCACTGTACTATCATTACTGTGGCATTTTTCTTTTCCTTTGACCCCTAGAAAACTGACTTTTCCTATGTACTACCTCGCTGTTTTCCTTTAATTCACCAATAAAATGGAACCACTTTTAAATATGTAAACTCAGTCTAACAGTAAGGTATATGTGCCTTAATTAAAAGAAGATATAAAATATGACACATTCATATAGAGATCTAAACTCTGAAAAATAGAGAGTGTTACTAGTAACAACATCTGATGATAGAAAAGCCAAAATGTTTTGTTTTTTTTAATATAGCCAGAACCATAGTGTATACTAATAGAGAGGGATCCTGGTAGAAATAGGATTATATAACTGCATTTAATTCTAATAAAGATCCCAATCTTCCTAGTCCCTCAAGGCATGTCTGCATTTCTAGTGCAGTAGAAATTTGAGGGATATGGGTATTATAAAAATGAAATACTTTTTTCTTACAAGCACCCCTCATCAATAATTTTTAATTTTAAGAATTTTGATATCAGAGATGATCTGAAGTATGAAAAACATCACCTAATTTGAAGTCTGTTAGACATGCCCTAGCAGCTCTATATATAATGTTTTCAAAATAAATCTTCCCAAAGTTTTTTTGAAGTAAATTATTATCTTTATTTCATAAATGAGAAAACTAGGCTCAGAACGCTTGTCCATAATCACACCCCAAGTCAGTTTGGTTGAATTTAATTGGATGAAAGGAGCTAGATTATAAATAGTTATATTGTATCTTCTTTATGCTCTCAGAGGCACTGACTCTCTTTACATGTAACTAGGTGTGACTGTTCAATAGGCATTATTGAGAAACAGAATAAAATTACATATAATTACTTACTACCCTATTCCTGTCTCAATTTGTATATAACATATTATATGCTGACTGACGTCATGTCAATTGCCCCTTTAAAATCTAAAACTTAAATTGTGCTCTTCAAAAGGGCTGGGCTGTGTTTTGTTCTTTTTAAAATTCTATCATTTGACAGAATGCCTGATTATAGTGGAAAAGAGTTATATGAATAAATAAATGAACCATTGCATCAAAAAATTAGTTGCTTAATCTTAGAAGACTGAAAAGAAGAGATTAGACAAAAATCCAATCCAAAATTGTTTCTAGAACTGTTAATAAAAATTAACCACAGACCAGTGACCACAATATTTGTTAGCTTGTTGGATTTATCCTTCTCTCCATTATTATTTCCAGGTTGAGGTCATCTCTATTCTAATATATCATCACTAAATAAGCAGTGTTCATGTAACTGAATTTTGTTTCCGAGAGTGTACTTGAAGAATATAAAAAATAACAGTCACTTTGGGGCCCTTCATGGATCAAAGATTTCACTTATTTACTCACTTCACATATACACTTACTGAACACTTTCTGAGAAATAAGTGCTAGGGATAGAAATATGAATAAAATACAATCCCTGCTACTTATAAGCATACAGTTTAACCACTAGAAAAGCCTGCGATAGATTATTATACAATGTTGTAGGTGCTACAGAAGTGAGCTCAAAATGCTAAGAATGGGAAAGGAAATAGAGAAGAGGTGTGAACTGAGTCTTGTTTGAAGACAAGTTTTCCAAAAAAGCAAAAAGGTAGGACATTCCAGGAAAAAGGTTAGTGACAAATAGGATTTTCCTCACATAGGTGGCCACAGGTGGCTGGGTGGATCTGTGGAAACGTCCCAACACAGATGGCACAACACTGTCTGACGTTTGTTTGAACTAGCCCATGCCCTACTGGTGAACTTGATGCTTGTCTGCTCCTTCTAACTTCTTGCCTTGCTTTCCTCTAGATTTCACAGCTTTCATTTCCCTTGGGCCAGCTTCTGACTCCTCTTGGTCAGATCTCACTACTGACATCTCTGTGATTTTCCTGTACCCATGCCTCTTTGATTATGGATAAAAATTGTCCTGTTACAATACAAGCCAGACTCTGCTGGACATTGTCTTTGCTCACCCCTGTGTAACAGACAGATCTCAGCTGACCATGGAAAAGTCACTTTCTTTCATAGACTTGGTTTTCCTATCAGAATGCCGGCTTTGTGATACAGGCAGGGGCCAGGGAAATACTGGGTAGAGGAGGGCAGTTCCCTGGCAAAGGCCCCACCCTCAAGCCTGGAGACCTGCAGCCCTAAGAGGAAACAGACATTTCTGTTTTTGTGCCCAAAACATTGCCTTTTGGCCCCCTCACCCCCTATCCTATACCCATATAAACCCCGAACTCCAGGTTCCAGAGGCAGACAAACAGATGAGGAGGGGAGGAGGCAAGATGAGGAGAAAAACAGACTTGAGAGCCAACCCCACCATTTAATAAAACCCCACATTCCAGCCCTAGTCAGGGGCTTATAGATAAACCCCCATCTCCCTGGGACAGAGCACCTGGTGGAAGGAGCAGCTGTGGGTGCAGCTTCAGCAGATTTAAATGTTCCTGCCTGCTGGCTCTGAAGAGAGCAGCAGATCTCACAGCACAGCACTGGAGCCTGCTAAGCGACAGACTGCCCCCTCAAGTGGGTTCCTGACCCCTGTGTATCCTGAGTGGGAGAAATCTCCCAGCAGGGGTCGACAGACTCCTCCTAATGGAGAGCTCCAGCTGGCATCTGGCAGGTGCCCCTCTGGGACAAAGCTTCCAAAGGAAGAAGCAGGCAGCAATCTTTACTGTTCTGCTGCCTCCCTGGTGACACCCTGGCAAACAAGGTCTGGAGTGAACCTCCAGCAAACTCCAGCAGACCTTCAGAAGAGGAGCTTGTTAGAAGGAAAACTGAAAAACAGAAAGCAATAGCATCAATATCAACAAAAAGAACACCCACACAAAAACCCCATCCAAAGGTCTCCAACATCGAAGACCAAAGGTAGATAAATCCATGAAGGTGATGAAAAACCAGTGCAAAAAGGCTGAAAATTCCCCAAACTGGAATGCCTCTTCTCCTCCAAAGGACCACAACTCCTCGCCAGCAAGGGAACAAAACTGGATGGAGAATAAGTTTGACAAACTGACAGAAGCAGGCTTTAGAAGGTGAGTAATAACAAACTTCTCTGAGCTAAAGGAGCATGTTCTACCCAAATGCAAGGAAACTAAGAATCTTGAAAAAGCATTAAATGAAATGCTAACTAGAATAACCAGTGTAGAGAAGAACATAAATGACTTCATGGAGCTGATAAACACAGCACGAGAACTTTGTGAAGCATACACAAGTATCAATAGCTGAATCAGGCAGAAGAAAGGATATCAGAGATTGAAGATCAACTTAATAAAAAGTGTGAAGACAAGAGTCGAGAAAAAAAATGAAAAGGAACAAACAAAGCCTTCAGGAAATATGGGACTATATAAAAAGACCAAACCTATGTTTGATTGACCCTGAAAGTGACAGGGAGAATGGAACCATGTTGGAAAACACTCTTCAGGATATTATCCAGGAGAACTTCCACAACCTAGCAAGACAGGCCAACATTCAAATTCAGGAAATACAGAGAACACCACAAAGATACTCCTCAAGAAGAGCAACCCTAAGACACATAATCATCAGATTTACCAAGGTTGAAATGAAGGAAAAAATGTTAAGGGCAGCCAGAGAGAAAGGTCGGGTTACCCACAAAGGGAAGTCCATCAGACCCACAGCAGATCTCTCTGCAGAAACCCTACAGGCCAGAAGAGAGTGAAGGCCAACATTCAACATTCTTAAAGAAAAGAACTTTCAACCCAGAATTTCATATTCAGCCAAACTAAGTTTCATAAGCAAAGGAGAAATAAAATCCTTTGTAGACAAGCAAATGCTGAGGGAATATGTCTCCACCAGGCCTGCCTTATAAGAGCTACTGAGGAAGCACTAAATATGGAAAGGAAATACCAGTACCAGCTGCTGCAAAAACATACCAAAATGTAAAGACCATCAAAACTATGAAGAAACTGTATTAACTAATGGGTAAAATAATCAGCTAGCATCATAATGACAGGATCAAATTCACACATAACCGTATTAACCTTAAATGTAAAGAGGTTAAATGCCCCAATTAAAAGAACAGACTGGCAAATTGGATACAGAGTCAAGACCCATCAGTGTGCTATAATCAGGAGACCTATCTCATGTGCAAAGACACACATAGGCTCAAAATAAAGGGATGGAGGAAGATTTACCAAGAAAATAGAAAGAAAAAAAAAAGCAGGGGTTGCAATTCTAGTCTCTGATAAAACAGACCTTAAACCAATAAACATCAAAAAACACAAATAAGGGCTTTACATAATGGAAAAGGAATCAATGCAACAAAAAGACCTAACTATCCTAAATATATATGCACCAAATATAGGAGCACCCAGATTCATAAAGCAAGTTCTCAGAGACCCACAAAAGACTTAGACTCCCACACAATAATAGTGGGAGACTTTAACACCCCACTGTCAGTATTAGACAGATCAATGAGACAGAAAATTAACAAGGATATGCAAGACTTGAACTCACCTCTGGACCAAGTGGACTTAATAGATACTTACAGAACTCTCCACCCCAAATCAACAGAATATACATTTCTCTTAGCACCACATCACACTTATTCTGAAATTGACCACATAATTGAAAGTAAAAAAACTCCTCAGCTACTGCAAAATAATGGAAATCATAACAAACAGTCTCTAAGACCACAGTGCAATCAAATTAGAACTCAGGATTAAGAGACACACTCAAACCCACAAAACAACATGGAAACTGAACAACCTGCTCCTGAATGACTACTGGATAAATGACAAAATTAAGGCAGAAATAAATAACTTCTTTGAAATCAATGAGAACAAAGGCACAAGGTACCAGAATTTCTGAATCATATTTAAAGCAGTACATAGAGGGAAACTTATAGCACTAAATGCCCACAAGAGAAAGCAGGAAAGATCTAAAACAGACAGCCTAACATCACAAGTAAAAGAACTAGAGGAGCAAGATCAAACAAATTCAAAAGCTAGCAGAAGACAGGAAATAACTAAGATCAGAGAACTGAAGGCGATAGAGACACAAAAAACTCTTCAAAAAATCAATGACTCCAGGAGCTGGTTTTTGGAAAAGATTAACAAAATAGATAGACTGCTAGCCAGACTAATAAAGAACAAAAGAGAGAAGAATCAAATAGACACAATAAAAAAAGATAAAGGGAATATCACCATGGATCCCACAGAAATACAAACTACCATCAGAGAATGCTATAAACACCTCTACACAAATCCACAAGAAAATATAGAAAAAAGGAATAAATTCCTGGACACATACACCCTCCTAAGACTAAACAAGAAAGAAGTCAAATCCCTGAGTAGACCAATTACAAGTTCTGAAATTGAGGCAGTAATAGCCTACTAACCAAAACAAAAAAAGCCCAGGACCAGGCAGATTCACAGCCACATTCTACAAGGCATACAAAGAGGAGATGGTACCACTCCTTCTGAAACTATTCCATCCAATAGAAAAAGAGAATCCTCCCTAACTCACTTTATGAGTCCAATATTATCCTGCTACCAATACCTGGTAAATACACAACAAAGAAAATGTCAGGCCAATATTCCTGAAAAACATTGATTCAAAATCCTTAATAAAATAATGGCAAACCAAATCCAGCAGTACATCAAAAAGCTTATCCACCATGATCAAGTAGGCTTCATCTTGGGGATGCAAGGCTGGTTCAACATATGCAAATCAATGTAATCCATCACATAAACAGAACCAATGACAAAAACCACATGATTATAGATGCAGAAAAGCCCTTCGATAAAATTCAACACCGCTTCATGCTAAAAACACTCAATAAACTAGGTATTGATGGAATGTATCTCAAAATAATGAGAGCTATTTATGACAAACGCATAGCCAGTATCATACTCAATGGGCAAATCTAGAAGCATTCCCTTTGAAAACCAGCACAAGACAAGGATGCCCTCTGTCACCACTCCTATTCAACATAGTATTGGAAGTTCTGGCCAGGTCAATCAGGCAAAAGAAAGCAATAGAGAGTATTCAAATAGGAAGAGAGGAAGTCAAATTGTCCCTGTTTGCAGATGACATGATTGTACATTTAGAAAAGCTCATCATCTCAGCCCCAAATCTCCTTAATCTGATAAGCAACTTCACCAAAGCCTCAGGATACAAAATCAATGTGCAAAATCACAAGCATTCCTATACAACAATAACAAAGAGCCAAAGCATGAGTGAACTCCCATTCACAATTGCTGCAAAGAGAATAAAATACCTAGGAAAACAACTTACAAGGGATGTGAAGGACCTCTTCAAAGAGAGCTACAAATCACTGCTCAAAGAAAAGAGGACACAAACAAATGAACAAATGGAAAAACATTCCATGCTCATTGACAGGAAGAATCAATATTATAAAAATGGCCATACTGCCCAAAGTAATATATAGATTCAATGCTATCCCCATCAAGCTACCATAGACTTTCTTCACAGAATTAGAGAAAATGACTTTAAATTTCATAAGAAATCAAAAAATCCATATAGCTGAAACAATCCTAAGAAAAATAATAAAAACAAAACAAAACAAAAAACAACCAAAGCTGGAGGCATCATGCTACCTGACTTCAAACTATACTACAAGGCTACAGTAACCAAAACAGCATGATACTGGTACCAAAACAGAGATATAGACCAATGGAACAGAAAAGAGGCCTCAGAAATAACACCACACTTCTACAATCATCTAATCTTTGACAAAACTGACAAAAATAAGCAATGGGGAAAGGATTTCCTATTTAATAAATGGTGTTGGGAAAACTGGCTAGCCATATGCAGAAAATAGAAACTGGACCCCTTCCTTACACCTTATACAAAAATTAACTTTAGATGGATTAAAGACTTAAACATAAGACCTAAAGTCATAAAAATCCCTGAAGAAAACCTACACAATACCATTTAGGACATAAGCATGGGCAAAGACTTCATGACTAAAACACCAAAAGCAATTGCAACAAAAGCCAAAATTGACAAATGGGATCTAATTAAACTAAACAGCTTCAGCAGAGCAAAAGAAACTATCATCAGAATAAACAGGCAACCTACAAAATGAAAAAAAAAGATGTCTACAATCTATCCATCTGACAAGGGGCTAATATCCAGAATCTACAAGGAACTTAAACAAATTTACAAGAAAAAAACAACCCCATTGAAAAGTGGGCAAGGGATTTGAACACTTTTCAAAAGAAGACATTTATGCAGCCAACAAACATATGAAAAAAAGGTCATCATCACTGGTCATTGGAGAAATGCCAATCAAAACCACAATGAGATACCATCTTACAACAGTTAGAATGGTGATCATTAAAAAGTCGGGAAACAACAGATGTTGGTGAGGATGTGGAGAAATAGGAATGCTTTTACACAGTTGGTGGGAGTGTAAATTAGTTCAACCATTGTGGAAGACAGTGTGGCAATTCCTCAAGGATCTAGAACCAAAAATACCATTTGACCCAGCAGTGTCATTACTGGGTATACACCCAAAAGATTATAAATCATTCTACTATAAAGACACATGCACACATATGTTTATTGTGGCACTATTCAGAATAGCAAAGACTTGGAACCAACCCAAATGCCCATCAATGATAGACTAGATAAAGAAAATGTGGCACATATACAACATGGAATACTATGCAGCTATAAAAAAGAAGAATGAGTTCATGTCCTTTGCAGGGACATGGATGACTCTGGAAACCATCATTCTCAGGAAACTAACACAGGAACAGAAAATGAAACACCACATATTTGCACTCATAAGTGGGAGTTTAACAATGAGAACATATGGGCACAGGGAGAGGAACATCGCACACGAGGGTCTGTTGGTGGGTGGAGGGCAAGGGAAGGGATAGCATTAGGAGAAATACCTCATGTAGATGAAGGGTTGATAGGTGCAGCAAACGATGGCACGTGTATACCTGTGTAAAAAACCTGCACATTCTGCACATGTATCCCAGAACTAAAAGTATAATTTTTAAATATAATGAAAAAAAATCTCCACATTCATCCATCAAAGCTGTGTGTGACCCAGTTCTTCCAGGATGCTGGGACAGAGCTCAAGATACAGAAAGCTGTCACACTGACCCTCTGCCCTTGTGAAAAGGCAGAGGGTCAATTGAGCTGGTTAACACTTAAGCCATCTGTGGACATCAAGGCTAAAAGAGCATTGTTATACTTGGGCGCAGGCACCCACCCCTAGACACTACTGCGGGCCAGAGCCCAAAGCACTCACCCCAGCCTATCAGCAGTTTGAGCAGTGGCAGCACGCAACAGACCAGCCACACCCTGGTCACATGTCCTGCAAGGGGGACCAGTGAACTCTCCCATTTCATTTTCAATGAGACTTATCCTAAATTTCAATGAGACTTGTCCATATTCAATGAGGCAAACTGCCCTTTCCCCCTATCTCCATACACACATTCCCAATTCCCTCTACCTTGTTTTATATATATAGTCTCTAGCACTTGTAATACTCAATTTATTTAGATATTATTATGTAGTAAATAATTTTACTTTGCCCAAAGAAAGCTCTGGCCATTGCCTTCAGCCACTGGAAGGTTATCTCTAAACCCTTTGGAGTATTCTGCCTAGTAAAAATGTCTTTGTTTACCTGGGAGATTGGGATATTCCCTAAGTGTAACAGTGTGATTTACGGTGGGAGCTTTGAATTGCACAGAGTAAGTCCAACCTCCATAGGAACTGGAGACTGAGGTGGGTAGTTGACCACGTATATGGGATGGGGCCTCAGTAAAGACTGAACACTAAGTCTCAAGGGCTTGTTATTATACATTGCTGCCTGGAGGAGATATCTCTGTCCGTGACTCCACCAGGAGAAGACAAATGGAAGCTCCTGGACTCTGCCTTATGCATATTTTCTTGACTTATTTTGTTTGTATCTTTTCACTCTAATAAACTATACATGAGTATAAGAGCTTCTAGTGAGTTCTGTGAATCCCAGTGAATTATCAACAAATGTTACTAAACAAATGTAACTACTTAGAAAGGCCATTTAAGATTTGGCTGAAAGAAGGCAGATGTTTTGGACTTTTCATGGCTCTAAATTGTCTTTCTTTGTGCAGGGATTGAGCTAAGCAGCTCTATAGGATTTCAAAAGAGGAAATGTGAACTTAAAGCCGAAATCAAAGATGAAACTATTCACTTTTCTTGGTCTATTGACTTCATATATTCATAGAAATCAGATTTTTTTAAGGCTGCTAATCTCATTCACATTACATCAATAGTGTAAAGGCTGAGAGAGCACCAGGAATATATTAAGGCTCATTCTACTACATCTAAGTTACTCTACCTAATAAAATGTCATAATGATGTCATAATGTATATGCTTATATGTGACTTCTGACCTCACCACTACTAAGTCAATTAATCTGTTTTCAGCTACATTAAAATAATTTCCAGACATCTTTGCTCTCATTTCTAATTCTAATCAGTTATTTCAATACTATTTGGAGATAGAAGTAATCTAATTTGGTTAACATTGCTATTTATATATGATTTGGTTCAGAACTAAGCACATTGCATCTCTCTGGCCTAAGACATGCCTATTCTGCCTCTTGCTTTCACTTATTTGATAATAATACTAATTTACATCTGTCACTGGAGCTAAAATAATAAATACATACACATTTTTTGAAAGTCAACTTTTTATCTCATTCCTATCCAATCGACATTCATTTGATTTTACTTTCTAATATTCTTTCTGTGGGTCTGCTCCATATTCAATTCACACTGCCACTGTTTTGTGAAAATCGTTTGGTTCACATCTGCCTGGATTATTATCATGGAATTACATAATTATGATACTGATGTTCTGAGTCTGGCTACTGGATGCAGCTAATTTGGCATCTGAGAAGCTTTGATGTTACCACTCAGATATGGAAGTTTGGATATAAAACATTTTGGGTCTTCTCAGTAGGCACAGTTTGCCGACAAGAAGAAATCTAGAGAGGCAATGGCTAGGAACACAGACGATGCGCAGCATTTTGGGAGAAGCATAGCATTTACCGTCACAGCAGACCACTGAAATAACTAGTTGTCTCCATACTCCTGAGCCCAGTTGAAAGGCAACAAAGTGGAGAGTGGCAATGAACCAGAAAATGAAAAAGGAACAAGTTAACCTAACAGACGGGGAAGTCATCCACTTCTTCCACATGCTAAGATCTGCAACCCATTTTACCTGACAATAAACTCAGTGAGGCTTTGGAGATGGGCTGGGACATGAATTGCCAGATAATTCTCTGTTAAGTACAGGTTTAGTAATAAAAATATATATTTGTATTATATACATATATATGACAATGTCATATATATAACAATGACAAACCTACATATATATTATATATATAATGCAAATATATAAATTTTCACTCCCAAAAGAGTTCTGGTTGGAAGTAAAAAATTTCCAGAAGATAGAATGAAAAATATACATGGAAAGATTATGAATTCATATAACCTTGGGTGTCAAAAGATGGAACCTTGCAAAAAGCCCAGGGCTAGTTAAATATATTAGAGTAAAAATTCCAACTTTGTTTAAAGGTTGTTCTCTAGTTTTCCTGTCAAGAAGGAACTATTGGACAAGAGTGAAAAGTAAAGACTACATAGAATTTAGTTGAGAGATTTAGATAAAATGAAAGTGCCTTTTAGAAATAAGACTTGATGTCAGTGATTGGGATTTATCCATACAAAGACATGAGAGTCATTTTCCCTACCCATAAAAGAGAGGGAGTGTCTCTGGGTAGCCCTGGACAATCAGCAGCCTAGAAAACCTTAGTAGTCATGCTAATGCAGAATGGTGGCCACCTGAAGCAGTCTCTGAAGCTGTATAGGGAGTGAAGGAGAAAGTTTGCCAAGATCACAGTTCATATCACGATGGGATCTGGATGTTTCAGCTCTATCTTCCTCTCTCTTCCATGTGGCTACTTCTACTCTAGAACCTTTTTGCTTCCTTGATCACTACCCAGAAAACAAAGCACATGTCCTCTCTGAACTCTAATCACCAAGTCTGTATGGCATTTACGTTAATCTCAGTGTTCAGATGGGGCCTAAGTAAACCTCTGAGTGCAAGACTCCCTTCTCAAGAACATCTTTCACTTCATTGTATATTCCACCCCTAACTCTCCAACGCCCCATAGTCCAGGGAATCTATTTTAGGTAGAGGGGAACGAAACTCTGCTCTAAGTTGTAACATGTTTTTATAGCTTTGAGTTCCTATGTGTCCTATGATTTTAAAACCTAAAAGCCTTATTCCTCTTTTCAGTTATAACTCTCTTTCCCTAACACATGAATGTGGCAAGTTCTGGCTCCAGATCAAGTGGAAAATAGGTCAAGTTTACAGGAAATACAAAAAGAAATGCCGCTAGTTACTGTTTCAAAAGCGTTACTTCTTCACAATATAATGGACTCTGTATGTCACATGGAAATTAAAGGGCCTCTCCTACTACCATAACACAAGAAAACTGGAGAAAACTCAATTGCCAATGAGAACAAATAATATGCACAGAATGGAGAAACAAAGGCCTATATTATGACACATCAAATTATTTCATTCATTCATTTATTCATTCAACAGATGCTTATCGAGAACCTGAACACCACTATGTACAAGGTTATAGACACTGGTAATAAAGCTGTAGAAAAAAACAAAATAATCCCTGCCCTAATAGAGTGAACATTTCAGTAGGAAGAGAGAGACAAAAATTAAGCTAGAACAGTGGTTTCTAGTTCTTTTTAAAGAGATCCTTCACATCCCTTGTAAGTTGTATTCCTAGGTATTTTATTCTCTCTGTAGCAATTTTGAATGGGACTTCACTAATAATTTATCTCTCTGCTTGTCTATTATTGGTATATAGGAATGCTTGTGAGTTTTGAACATTGATTTTGTATCCTGAGTCTTTGCTGAAGTTGCTTATCAGCTTAGAGAGTTTTTGGTCTGAGACAGTAGGGTTTTCTAAATACACAATCATGTCATCTGCAGAGACAATGTGACTTCCTCTCTTCCTATTTGAATACTCTTTATTTCTCTTGCCTGATTGACCTGGCCAGAACTTCCAATACTATGTTGGATTGGAGTGGTGAGAGAGGGCATCCTTGTCTTGTGCTGGTTTTCAAAGGGAATGCTTCCAGATTTTGCCCATTGAGTATGATACTGGCTGTGGGTTTGTCATAAACAGCTCTTATTATTTTGAGATATGTTCCATCAATACCTAGTTTATTGAGTGTTTTTAGCATGAAACAGTTTTGAATTTTATTGAGGCCTTTTCTGCATCTATAGAGATAATCATGTGGTTTTTGTCATTGGTTCTGTTTATGTGATGGATTGCGTTTATTGATATGTGTATGTGAACCAGCCTTGCATTCCAGGGATGAAGCTGACTTCATCATGGTGGATAAGCTTTTTGATGTATTGCTGGATTTGGTTTTTCAGTATTTTATTGAGAATTTTTGAATCAATGTTTATCAGAGATACTGGCCTGAAATTTTCTTTCTTTGTTGTGTCTCTGCCAGGTTTTGATATCAGGATGATGCTAACCTCATAAAATGAGTGAGGGAGGATTCTCTCTTCTTCTATTGGAAGTTTCAGAAAGAATGGTACCAGCTCCTCTTTGTACCTCTGATAGGATTCAGCTGTGCATCCATCTGGTCCTGAGCTTTTTTTGGTTGGTAGACTATTAATTACTGCCTCAATAGGACACAAACAAATAGAAAAACATTCCATGCTCATGAATAGTAAGAATCAATATCATGAAAACGGCCATACTTCCCAAAGTAACTTATAGATTCAATACTATTCCCATGAAGATACCATTTCCTTTCTTCACAGAATTAGAAAAAAACCGCTTTAAATTTAATATGAAACCAAAAAGGAGCCTGTATAGCCAAGCAATACTAAGAAAAAAGAACAAAGTTGGAAGCATCACACTACCTGACTTCAAACCATACTACAAGGCTATAGTAACCAAAACAGCATGGTACTGGTCTAAAAGAGACATATAGACTAATGGAACAGAACAGAGGCCTCAGAAATAATGCCATACATTTTTGACAAAACTGACAAAAACAAGCAACAAAGAAAGGATTCCCTATTTCATAAACAGTGTTGGGAAAACTGGCTA
Source organism: Cacajao melanocephalus (assembly GCA_963573385.1). Taxonomy (NCBI): domain Eukaryota; kingdom Metazoa; phylum Chordata; class Mammalia; order Primates; family Pitheciidae; genus Cacajao; species Cacajao melanocephalus. Next base: position 99,753 of record CAUYLG010077042.1, on the reverse strand, counting down.
GCCATAGGCAGAAAACTGAAACTGGACCCCTTCCTTACACCTTATACAAAAATTACCTCAAGATGGACTAAAGACTTAAATGTAAGACCTAAAACCATAAAAACCCTAGATAAACACCTAGGCAATACCATTCAGGACATAGACATGGGCAAATACTTCATGACTAACACCAAAAGCAATTTCAACAAAAGCCAAAATTGACAAATGGGACCTAATTAAATTAAAGAGTTTCTGCACAGCAAAATAAACTATCATGAGAGTGAACAGGAAACCTACAGAACGGAAGAAAAATTTTGCAATTTATCCATCTGATGAAGAGCTAATATCCAGAATCTACAAGAAACAAGCAAATTTACATGAAAAAAACAACCCCATTGAAAACTGGGCAAAGGATATTAACAGACACTTCTGTAAAGAAGACATTTATGTGGCCAAGAAACATGAAAAAAAGCTCATCATCACTGGTCATTAGAGAAATGCAAATGAAAACCACATTGAGATACCATCTCACACCAGTTAGAATGGTGATCATTAAAAAGTCAGAAAATAACAGATGCTGGCGAGGATATCAAGAAATAGGAATGCTTTTACACTGTTGGTGGGAAGGTAAACTAATTCAACCATTGTGGAAGATAGTGCGGCAATTCCTCAAGGATCTAGAAATAGAAAAACCATTTGACTCATCAATCCCATTACTGGGTATATACCCCAAAAATTATAAATCATTCTATTATAAAGACATATGAACACATACGTTTATTGCAGCACTATTCACAATAGCAAAGAGTTGGAACCAACTCAAATGTCCATCAATGATAGACTGGATAAAAAAAATGTGGCACATATACACCTTGGAATACTATGCAGCCATAAAAAGGATGAGTTCATGTCCTTTGCAGGGACATGGATGAAGCTGGAAGCCATCATTCTCAGAAAACTAACACAGTAACAGAAAACCAAACACCACATGTTCTCACTCATTAGTGGTAGTTGAACAATGAGAACACATGGACACAGGGAGAGAAACATCACACACTGGGGCCTGTTGGGGGCTTGGGTGCTAGGGGAAGGATAGCGTTAGGAGAAATACCTAATGTAGATGATGGGTTGATGGGTGCAGCAAACCACCATGGCACATGGATACCTATGTAACAAAGCTGCACATTCTGTACATGTATCCCAGAACTTAAAAGTATAAAAGAAAAATTAAGCTAGATAAGTAAGTGGAAAATAGTATGATAATGTTAAATGTGATGAAGAAAATTAAAGCAAGGAAGAGAAGGAAAAAATTTATGAAGTATTACAGTTTTAAATAGCCAGAAAAAGATTCACTTAAAATAGAGATGGTCAAATGACATGAAAGAAGTAAGGGAGAATGTAAGGTGGATTATCTTTATAATAGTGACACTTATGGGTCACAAATATTGATCATTTACTATTCAATTATTCATCGTGCTAAAATGTTTACACTTTTTATGTCATTTACTATTGATAACATCTTCATGACCCAAATATCATTATTCATTCTATTTACAGATGAGAAAAAATTTGAGAATGAATTTTTAACTTCACATAGCTTCTTAATTGCAGAGTTTAAATTTGAACACCATGCTATCTGATATACAGCCTCTGAACTTGACTGCTATACTCTATGTAAGCAGTAATTATGCCCCAAAGAGTCTAGAAAGATGTTCAGTCAATTTTGACAGGCCCCTATATTACTCACTAACTTGCTTGAACTCATATAGTTGTGTTAAATATGACTTCATTGCTCTCTCAGTTCACCTTTTAGTTTTAAAAAGCTTACCTAAGATCACTATCCCCATATTCTTTTAAATTTGGCCTTCTTCTGTTCTTTCTATTCTTATCATAACCTGGCCAGGGCCTTAGTTTTAACCTGCTACCACCTATTGTTTAAGGGCCAGAGGACTTCATATCCCCCTTCATATCATTAAAATGAACAATAAGAAAATTGTTGGCCCAATGTTCTCATTTGTTTTTAGTGGAGCATTGTTTTTCTGCTTACAATAATCCCTGTTTCAACACAACCTCAATGTATGATTAAATTAATACTCCCTCCCTTTAAGAGTTGAGTATAGAAAAGACCAAGGGAAGAAAGGGGTCAAAGAATCAGATTTGTCTATATAGAGTAGGCAGCTGGTAATTTGACAACTGGAAGGAAGCAATGTTGCCTGTAAGAATCAATTCTTAAAGAGTAAGTACTTTGACCATGTTACAAATACCTAACATATACATTTATAGTTCAACTGAATGGGCTTACAGTAGGAACAACCAGATTGTAGTACCCATCTTAGAATACTGTTCTAACCAAGCCCACTCTTGTCTGAGGCCACTACATATTTTATTTTCATATGTGTTATCTTCGATCCTCAGATTCAGTGAATATGATGTAACCAGTATGTTAAATAGCCAGAACTCAGCAGGGCACAAATTTCGGCCTGTTTTATATTTTCTCCAATCACAGCTTTTTATGTTCTATTTCGTTTTATATACAAATAGCCCAGAGACACCCCAGCACTGTATTTCCTAAGAAGATGTCCAGCCAAAGAATTATTTATCAGTTTTTCCTGTTTGTAGTCACCATGAATCGCTGAGTGATTTTCTTGAAATTTAAAATTTTCTTCTTTGATTGAGGAGTTTTGCTACTTATATTAGGTCTTTAAAACATATGGAGATTATTTAGCATATACTGTCCTAAATTTAGGGGCTTCAACCACAATTCTGAGACAATATAAAAATTTCATACAAAACTCCGTAACAGAAATATTAAAAATTGTTTCAGTTTCAGTTAGTGACAGAGTAGTTAACATCAGAAAACCCTTATACTAATAATTATGTTAAGTGCTAGACAAAATATTATAAAACTGCTATTTGAAAGTTCTGGAGACTAGATAGTAACTAGAGAGGTTACCACACTTGAAGATGAGGTCCACACTACAGGATGAGGTCCAAGGGGATTCTTTCCCCTTGACGGGGTTTCCCAGATTTGCTAAGGGTAGGTGACAGAGCTTAATGAGGACATAGTAGTTTTATTAGGATAAGTAGTCAGAGATTGGAGTTGAATGATTTTGTAACATTAGGAAATAGAGGTGTAAATTCTATAAAGAAGAAATAAATACACAAGGGTAAAGACCTAAAATCTGGCTATAAACTCTGCTAAAATACTTAGTTGACTCTTCAACTACATAGTCCTGAAAAGAAATTCTGAGAAGTCCAGGGAAAACAATAGATGAAAGTTTAAAAGAGCTGATTAATGATCTTATAAGATACCTGCCACTAGGATGCAGAGTTGGGAATTCAACCAGAGTTGCAGAAGCTTGATAAACACCTTGAGTTATACATTGAAATCCTATTAAGACCACAACTTAGGAGTAAAGATTATGTCCGAGAACTAAGGGATATATGCTAGTACTACGGGCAAAAACTGAAATTGATTCATCCACCAAAGCTTATAACCAAGCCTCCCTTTGATCAGTGATCTACTAGTAATTTAACTGCCTCCCAAAACAAAACACAATACTCTTCAGAAAAAGACAAAAGAAAAATAGCAGATCTCTCTAATGTATAATGTATTGTCTACAATGTCTATTAATCAACTATCATTAGACAGGCAAACAGTCAGGACAGTAGTACCAATAGTTTAAATAAGAAATACCCACTAGAAACTGATGCAGAGATTACCCATATTTTGAAATTAATAGGCTAGAATGTTAAAATAACTATGACATATGCTAAAGAAAGCATGGGAAAATTTAGATATAATGAGTAGTTAGAAATTTTAGGAGTGATATTTAAAATATAAGAAAAAGAACATTCAATGGAAATCTTTGAAATTAAAAATATAATTTTTGAAATTTGTTATATGAAATAACTGGACACAAAAATTAAAAAGAACCAACGAACATAAAGCCAGACTGTAGAAGTTATACAAGCTAAAGCCCAGAGAAGACAAAAGGATTGAAAAGAAATAAATAGGCTTCAAAGACCTGGACCTAGTATCTAGTTGTCTATCACATGTGTAACTGAAGTCTCAGATTGAAGGTAAACAGAGAATGAAGCAGAAAAATGTATTTGAGGAAACATTGGCTAATACATTTTTTCATATGTGATCAAAACAACAACTGGCAAATTTAGGGGAGCTTAGTTAACCCCCCTTAAATAAAACCACAAAGAAATTCACAGCTAAGCTCTTCAAAGTCTAACAGCTGAAACCAAAGAAAAAGAGAAAAACATAAGAGCCCTGAAAAAGAGAAACACGATATTCAAGGAAAATAGAATGATGACTGACAGCCATAGAAACAATGGTAGTCAGAGAACAATGGAATACATTTTCAAAGTGCTGAAAAAAGAAATAAACTGTCAGCAAGAATTCTATGTCCAATGAAACTTTCTTTGACAAAAGGAAAGCAAAGTCACTTCTCAGATAATATAAACCAAAGATAACTCATAGGTTTTTATGATGAAGGGTAATAGCATCAGACGGGAATTTAACAAGAAGGAATAAAAAGCACAGGAATTGGTAAATATATGGGTAAATTTAAAAGACTACTTCTTTCTTATGTTTTTAAGGATAATTGACTGTTAAATAAAATAATATATTGTAGCTTTCATACCATATGTATAAGTAAAGTGCATAAGTATACAACAATATCAAAGATAGGTAGAGGTAAGTAAAACTATTCTATTGTAATAGTCTTGCATTATATATGGAGTGGTAAAATATTAATTCAAAGTAAACTTAAAAAAGATAAATTATAATCACTACAGCAATCACAAAAGAGAATACAAAGAGGAATAGCTTTAAAAAGCTATTAGGAACAAGAGAATATAATACTAAAGTATGTGTGTGTGGGTAGATAAATAGATGGATAGCTATTCAAAGGAAAAATAACAAAAGAAACAATGAAACAAGGAACAAAGACACAAATAGAAAACGAATAGTCAGATGAAGAATTAAGCCAATGATGTAAATTGTGAATTTATTTATGTTTATTTCTGTGATTAGAATAAACATTTCAAATAAAAGGCAGAATTGTTTAAAAAATAATCAATATCCAACTAAATGCAGTTTCAATTGATGCATTTTAAATATAAGCGCATAAATAGATTGAAGGAAATGTGTGGAAAAAATATACCATGCCAACAATATGAATAAGTAAACTTGTGAGGCTTTATTAATGTCACAAAAGGATAATTGAGGGCAAAGTATTGCTGCCAATGGAAAGTATTATTTTATAATATTAACTTGTAATTCATTAAGAAGATAACAGAAATACTAGATGATATTCACCTAATAACAGAACTTCAAAATACATTAACCTGACAGAATCTAAAGGAGAAATAGACAACCCCCAGTCATTGTTTGAGATTTTTATACCCTTCTATCAATGATTGATAGAAAAAGTGGGAAAGTATAAGTTAGGATATCAAAGATTTGAACAACTCAATCAATAAACTTGAACTAAATAACATTATAGAACACTGACACAAAAATTGTATAATTCACATTTTTTATAAGTGCACACCTAATATCCACCAAGATAGAATAAGTTTGAAAGAATAGCTATTATGCAGAGGATCTTTTCTTACCATAATGAAACTAAATTATAAATCAATAAGATATGACCACGGATCACGAGGTCAAGAGATTCAGATCATCCTGGTCAACATGGTGAAACCCCATCTCTAGTAAAAATACAAAAATTAGCTGGGCATGGTGGTGCATGCCTGTAATCCCAGCTACTTGGGAGGCTGAGGCAGGAGAATCGCTTGAACCCAGGAGGTGGAGGTTGCAGTGAGCTGAGATCATGCCACTGCACTCCAGCCTGGTGACAGAGAGAAACTGTCTCAAAAAAAAAAAAAAATGCAAAAGATTTGAGCAGAGCAAAGTGCTGGAAGCCTCAACCTCCCAAAGTGCTGAGATTACAGGTATGAGCCACCACACCCGCCGCCCATTTTTAATTTTTTGGTCTCATTATTGAATCGTACAAGTTTATTTTCTATTCTGGATACAATTTCTTTGTAAGAATATATGTATAGCTAATAATTTTTCCTTTACATATCTTGCCTTTTCATTTTTCAAGATTTTTCTTCAAAGAACATAAGTTTTGAAGTTTATTAAGGTATAATTTATCTTTTTGTTATTGTTTTCTTGTAGCTAATGCTTGTTGGTTTGTACATAGAAAATCTATGTTTACTCCAAGGTTGCAAAAAATTATCTTGCATTTTCTTCTTTATTACATTTAGGTCTTGTTCCATTCAAGTTTTTTGTATTTGGTGTGAGGTAAGTGTTAATGTTACCAATTTTTTGGGGGGTAGCATAAAAATATACAGCTGTTTTAGTACTATTTGTTATGAAGAATATCCTTTTTCTATTGAAATGCCTTTATATCCTTGTCAAAAATTAATGGATCATGTCTGCACCATTCTATTTCTGGATTCTCTTTTTTGTTTCACTGATACATATGGCTATGCTTTCACTAGTACTGAACTACCTTGACTACTATAGCTGTATATAATAGTAATGTTTAAATCAGTTAACATAAATCTTTCTACTTTGTTATTTAAAGCCCTTTGATTAACCTAGGTCATTTGCATTCCCATACAAATCTTACAATTAGCTTATGACATTCTATCTAAAAATATTCTACTGAGATTTTGATTGGGGATTGCATTTAATCTATAGACTAATTTGGGGAGAATTGACATCTTAACGATATTGAGCTTTACAGTTCATTAAATTGTAAATCTCTCCATTTTTAACCCCTTCTTTAATTCTTCTCACTAATTTTCTATAGATTTTTAAGAAAAATCTCACATATCTTTTGTTAAATTGATTTGTAAATAGTTCATATAATTTCATTGTTATTGTGAATAGAATTTAACAAATTTTTATTTCCTATGTCTTTGCTTACAGCATGTAAAAATGCAATGGATTTTTGTAACCTGTGACATTGCCCATTGTTTTTTGTATCCTGTGACATTGTTAATTTTACATGTTAGTTCATATAGTTGTTTCATAGATAACAGGTAGTTTACTTAGCTGTCAATTCACCTTTAAATAAATATAGTTTTTTCTCCTTCCTTTCTCAATTTTAATGATTTTAATACTAACCTTATTACAATGATTATGATCACTAGCACAATACTGAATTGTAGTGGTAAGAATTGGCATCCCTGTCTTATTATTCCCCATCTTTGAAAGAAAGCATTCAACATTTCTCCATTAATTGCAATGCTGCAATAGGTTTTAGTAGATGTCTTTCTACTTTGCAGAGTTGGTTTTTTGTTTGTTTTTATAATATATGGATGTTGAATTCTGCCAATTAGTTTGTGCATTTTTCTCATACTGCATGTAAAACTCTTCATATAAATATTTTAACAACTTTTCAATGTCTGTTAAAAATTTTGTTGAATTTTTGTGATTTCATTGAATGAATAGATCTGTTACCAAAATTCCACGGGTTTGTTTTAGGTTCTGTTGCTCACCACAGTGAAAGCCAATTACTAAAACAATGAGCATTGCCAGAGAAGAAGGCTTTTTATTCAGGTGATGTCAGCTGGGGAGACAGGAGATCTCTCTCAACTGATTAAAACTGGGGGTTCATATAGTGGGGAAGGAATGTAGCTACATGCAAGAAAACAATTTAGGGAGGAGTAAAGAAGCAATCATAAAATCATGATGGATGAGGGCTCTGACATCTCACTGTCTAGATTCAGTGATCTGACGAGTTTCAGTTCCTTGCATGAGAGTCTGTTTACTGAGTAGGGAACTCACATAAGACAAAACGTGTGTTTCAAGTTTTAAGAACTGAGAAGGTCAATTTCTATGTTTATTAAAAAAAAAAAAAACCCATAAGCATTAGTTCTATGGAACACTTGGGCTATTTTTAGATCAATTAGTAGAGAACTGACATTTTAACAATATTGTTTTCCATTTTATAAAATGGAAGACATTTTATAAAATATGTTACATCTTTCCATTATGCAGAGTCTTTCTTCATTCCTTTCTTCTATTTATGTATGTATACATTTGTTAAATTTATCAAATGGTCTAATTAAAATTGTTAAATTTATTATATGTAAATTTTATCTCTATTTATTTTTGTAAATACCCCTTTTATTTCTGGTTAGGAAGTGGAAGCTCAGAGAGAATGATTAACTCAATACCTAACTCATAAGATTTTTAAAAGTATCTAAGACAAACTAAAATAGGAATTTCAGACATCTAGTTCCAATTAATAAGAGCATTTTTCTACTACTGTCTCTTAGTTATTCCTGAATGTGATATTTAATGATATAATTAGCAAACTGCCAGGTGAACATCAGATTTTCCAGAAATAAACACAAGCACATGGGGATGATGATACCTCAGGAATTTGTACAAGATATTTAAAAATCACTTTCCAAATTTGTATTTTCTTTATGGCAATTTAAAAAATGCTTTTAGAAATACATTAATCAACACTAACGCAGTTGGTAACCTATTCATATATTTTTAAAGTATCATCTTAATTTTATAATACTAAGAGTATATGATAGGAATGACAGTATAATAACCAGTTTGATAACTGAACTCTGATCCATGTGTACCACCATATTTTGCAGAATATTGTCTCTTAGATCGGCAAATATTTGTTGACTAAAATACATCTGATAGAAGTGGCAAATTAATTTTCTTTTATTATAAATTTTATGTAGCATCAGGAGTTATGAACTAAGTAGTAGGACTCAGAATATTGCATCTAAAATATTGCATCTGACTATGCTTTCTACAGTGTATGTAGACCAGATTCATTCATTATCGAAGCAAAGTTGATACAGCTTTCCACTTACCATATGTGACTGAAACATAACATATTTGAAGAACAAAGAAGTTCATATGAGATATTTTAAAAATTATTCAGAGCAATAGGGTCTTATATCAGTCATTTCTACCTTATCTTCAAGGTGAATCAGTAAATTCATTCTAGGGTTACTTCTAATGAAACAAGAGGCTTTGCACTTAACTTTTACCATTTCACAATTTACTTTTCTAACCAATGTGTTATGGAGAGGGTAAATAGATTGCAGTTCTTTTCCATGTTATCCTCTATTCTGTTTGAAATTAGCTTACTGAACACTTTATGAAAGTCATTTGTCTACCCTATCCGGCCATGGTTTCTGTCATCTTTTTCTGGGTTTGGCAGACCTCCTGACACTCAGCTCAACTAGTTATCTGCATCAGATTGTTGAAGTGTTTTTTATTAAAAACCCACACAGAAAAGACAAGGCAAGTTACCATCAGTCATTCTGACAACAGAAACTCCAAATATGGTCTTCAGTTTTTATAATGTTAAATGCTTTCTGTCAATAACAAAATTTATCTCATGAGAGTTACACAGGGAGTTTTTGCCCAGAACATTCTCAGTAATTATTTTCAGTTTTCTCAATGTAATTCCATTGCTCTGCCGATCAGCAAGGCTCACTTTAATTATAGTTTTTAAGGTCATCAGATACAATTTTGGCTTTTGGGTCCTTGCAACTATTATCTTACTGAGATTTTAAATGTTGAACATCCTTTGTGCTTTACATTTTACCAATCTTAGAATATAAATTAATCTTTTTAGTCTCGGCTTCTCTTATGCTGACTTTTCTTAAGTTGCTTTTCTTTCTCTACCGCCACAGTACTGATCAGAGACTCAAAGGGCAGCAAATGTATTTTAACCTAGTTCCAGATATCCCAATCGCCATAAAAACTGGATCCAAAGAAATAAAATACATTTGAAGAAAACAACATTTAAAATCCTCATTTGAAGTTGTGGCCTAGCACTTACGTTAAAACAGGATTTTTTTTTTCTTTTCTTAATCTCACTTTAAAATGTTATCCTTTTCAAATTTGATTTATGTAACTGCTAGATGAAGGAGCTCTTTTAAATAATTGCCAAGAGAACAAAATAGGAATCAAAGTGTCAAATTCCCTAACATTATTTTGTAGGTAGCCTTAAATACTTTAATGCCTACGAGAAATCAAATATTGGTAATCTGTCTCTGTCCATTTCTCTCTTCCCAGATAGCTAATGACATGCATTATACTTCCCTGTGTGTTCCTTTCATTTTACGCAAAGCCTTTAATCCTTCTCTTTTTAGATAAAATGCCATAACCATAGTGTAGTAGGTTAAGATTGATTGACAAGTGCATATAATTATGGCTTCAATAGTGGAGTATGTTTTACAGTTGGAAAAAAATGCACAACCTTGAAAATAAAGAAGTTGTGCCCTTTCTCTGGGATAAAAGAATCATATCAAATTGGTTCATTTCTTTGCTGGAATGAAATATAAAATTTCCTGTAACAAAGAACACCACCCAAAAGGCTGCTGGAGGATGTCTTTCTTGACCAGATAATACTTTCCCAATAAGAAAATCAAAAGAGATAAAAGTGGAATTTTAGGAGCTTGTACCCTTTTACTTCATTTCCCATTCATAATTCACACATAGTTGGAAACAAAAAAAAAAAAGATAATAGTAGAGAAATACAACAAAGATACAAATGTACTAAATGTATAAAAATTAATGTTCGTTAAGTAAAAGCAAGGATTATACTAGGTTAAACTAGCTACTTCTACTTTACTTTCAGCCTTACAACAAAACCTAAATAAATTCATGTCATATTTCTGTAGTCTTAGTATTCTCTTTCAATCTAAGTACAAAAATATTTATAGAGTTAGGATTTTGTGTTAAAATGAGACTGAATACACCAGTTGGGAACCTTAGATCTGGGCAGTCAGTGGTAAGAGAGAGCCTTCACCCATCCCATGATGGGTATGCTAATAGTATGTAGATTTGTGAAAATGGGTGGTATTTGCTCACTCATTTACTGAAGCATTATTTGAACACCCACTATGGGCTAGGTATCATTCCAGGTTCTGGGAATACACCAGTGAATCAAACCGTCCCTGCCCTGTAGAATTTACATTCTAGTGAAAAAGACATCTAAGTAGAATTTACATTCTAGTGAAAAATATATCTAAGACACTAATAAATGCATAATATGACAATTGGTGATAAGGGCTTTGCTATGGAGAAAATGAAAATCTAGTATAAAGAGGACTGGTATTGTGAAAAATGTATGCTATACTATATAAAGTGGCCAGGGAAGAAGTCAATAAAAAGATGACATTTGAGCAGATACCTAAGGGGAGTAAGAGAGTATAATGTGGCTATTCAAGAGCTAAGCATTCAAATTGGAGAAAATGCAAAGGCCCTGAAGCTGAGTATATTCGATGTGCAAAGAAGGAAGATAAGGGCAATAACGTAGAAGATAAATGCAAAGGAATGATAAACGTGATGTGCTGTGGGACTTGTTGAGTGAGCAGAGAAATGGTTAATATAAGGAAATGTGACCCTGAAAAGGTGATAAAGTTGATGAATTCTGGATCCAACACATTAAAAAATGTTCAGAATCAAGATAGAGAGGCACAGTAGCTTTAGAGTAAGTGTTGGGGGTCAGAAAGTCAAGCAATTGAAATTATGGGTGGGGTACAATTAATGGTAACGAAAAGGTCTAGGATATGACCATGGGTGACTGACGCAGGTCAGATGACAAGATTTTAAGAAAAGGAGGTTATGGAATTAAAATGCTGAAATATTGAATGGATTCCCTATAAACTATTTAATTTATCAATGATTATAATTGGATTAGTATTGAAAAGAATGATAGGATTAGTGTCTTAAACATCAGGAAATGAGGAGTTGACCCCATAGACTTATAGATGACCAAGAAGGGTAGAGGGTAGTGTTATCTGATGGTGTATGTTTCAAAACTAGGGAGCTGTAGAAAGAAGGGAGAACAATACTCCAAATAGCATAGAGGAGGGAAGAGAGGACTTGGCCCAACCGAAAGCCTATGAAGAAGTTTCAGGTGTTCTTGAAAGAAAGACATACAACTTGAGAGAACTACAGAGGAAGGAGTGTTGTCAGAGGAGAGCAAAGTTTTAAAAAGTTTCACTCAAATGAAGAAGGTGATTATAACACTCAATGTTTGTGCTTATGGAAGATTTTTTTGGATGGCAGCTCATGAGTTTAAGAAGGTGTAAACACAGGGATTAGGAATTTGGGAATGAATGGAACAAGAGTTTGATTAGATAGATAGACAGATGATGTGACTACAAGTGAGGAATGACATCATAACAAGAGGTGGGCTTCTTACTGAGATTAACATTAAAGGGGATATGGAGCAGGGTAGACAGTTCAAATAGTCATCTTGGCAAATTGAAGTAGAGAGGCTGGGCATGTGGGAGAAGGTTGAGTATCATAAACAACATCACAGTTCTGGATGGCCTTTTAATTCCTCTATGGCAAAGGAGAAGATGCATGAGGATCCTTTGCTAGGTTAAAAATGCCCCAAAACAAGAAGAAATATGTTTTATTTTATGCTCATATCAGCATGCAGTTTAGGACCTTACACATCATGTACACAGTAGATATCTGATGAATTGGAAAGATTCAAATCACATATATGAATTACCAAAAATGAAATTTCAAGCTCTGACTTTGTTAAGGTGAAACCTCCTAATGCTAGGCTGTTTAGAAGACAAACTAGTCTCTTCCTGCTATACAGCGGGTTCTAGAGATACAGAAAAGCTTGCTTATGTCAAGATACCTCCAATGTTGGCATTTCGCAATGCTTCCAGGCAAAGGACTGAGAGAATTTGGGGGTAAACAAGTCTGGCGGTCTTACGGAACTTTTTCTGGCCTATTAATCTTCCATTGTTGTTTTTTAATTCAAAGGCATAAGCAAATCACATGCATATTAAAAGTGATAATCTTCTTAGAATGAGAGGCTACCAAGCCCCATATTCTCAGTGCTTTTCCTTCCCGCTGATCTAGATCAAACCTGTCCTACCCGCGGCCTGCAGGCCACAGGCAGCCTAGGATGGTTTTAAATGTGGCCCGACACATTATGAGTGGTTTTTTTTTTACAGCTTTTATTTTTTAGCTCATCAGCTATCCTTAGTGTTAGGGTGTTTTATGTGTGGCCAAAGGCAATTCTTCTTCTTCCAATGTGGCCCAGGGAAGCCAAAAGATTAGACACCCCTGCTCTAGATGATCTCCTCAAGAGACAGTTTGAAACCACAGTTCTGGTCCATAGAGAGATTAATTTATGAAGTTATGTTTCTATTTTCTTATGTAGAAAAAAAAAAAACAAAAAACCTTTTCTTGTACTCATACATTCGGTGGCTGAAGCATGTGAATTCAGCTGACAGAAGACAGTTCAACAGAAGTAAAGGCATACAGCTTTTAGTGATGTTAATATTTTTACATGTGCAGGGGCTTCACAGAAAAGAAGTGAAAACCCAGAGAAGTGGTTAGACTCAGAAGCTTATATACCATTTAAACAAAGGCTGAAAAATGTGGAGAAATGACTACACAAAAGAAAAGTTGGTTGGGCTTCTAGGAGCAATAAAGTTTGGAAAGGTAAATACATGAAAAACTAATAGATGATACAGGTTATTTTAGTAAGGTTTGCTTGTGCAAACTCGTCTTGATGCCAACTTTCTGTTTTATTTATGGCCATAAAATTCTACTAGAGAGGGGATTTACCGTAGTCTACAATTTTTAGAAGTTTCTTCTTTTAATCAGATAAGGAACTGGATCTGTTGATAATTGCCTTTGGCTCAAAATAATTCTTATGTTTAAAGCAGAATTTTGGGTGGTAGCATATTCTGATCCTCTTCACTTCTGAGAAAATGCCTTCATTTTATAAAAGTCTTTTTCCAATTAGTAATAAAATCTTGATTTCCTGAACCACAGTGGTTCTGGGACTATCCTAGAGCTTAGTGGATTAAATTAAATTTGCTTATCACAAGACTACTCTTTAACTCTTTGTATTCAGCTAATAGAACCTCATGTGTCTTCTTTTTGCTGGGCTAAGCACTTCTGTTTCCTGGATAATGTAATTTTAGTTGGCACATTATTTTAAAGCCCTGAATGTTGCCTGTGAAAAGAAGAATGTTTTAAGCACACAGGCACTGTTATGTTGGATACCATGTTTTTATCCATCATATCTAAAAATTCATGAAAATATAATTCAGCCACATCCTGCCCTCAGAATTCTTTAAAGAATTGGAATGCCTTTTATTCAATAAAGAAAGAGGAGAGGATGGCAGTGGAGAGATGACCAATAAATAAATTTTGTAACCACTAATACTCTAAAGATAAACTTATCAAAATACTTAGCTGTCATTTCAGAAATTGGAAAACAATATCCAAAAGCAACCAAACACTGCTGTGTTATTTTGAGAGGAGCAGAAGTGTAATCCAAAATCCCAGACATTTGCCTAATGAGGTCAAGACTTGGCAAAACATTTCCAGAAGAGACAGCAGGAAGCTGGGTGTAAAAGGCAAGTCAGAGTGAAGGAAGCTGTGGCATAGAATATTTGCGTGGTGAGAAAGCTTGGGTAGTAGGGAAGAGAGAAAGGAAATAAAGACAAGAGAAAATAAATGCTAAATCTGGCTACAAGAAATGTATCAGCCATAACAGCAGTGGAAGGAAAGATAACTCAGCACTATTTTTTTAATTATTATTAGCTGCCAGTGGATAATGTTGATGAATAAAATGAATGCTAGAACAAAATTTGGCAAAACCCCTTGATTCAGGCTAATGAGTCAGCAGTTATACCCACAATTGCTTTTGTAACAATGCTACAAATGTCAATAGAGTGAATAAGACAAATAATCACTTAGTATTATTATGAAAATAGTTTTGATCTTTCAGATTCCTTGGAAGGGTGTTGGAGACTGCTAATCATTTACAGACTTCACTTTAAGAAGTGCCGCATATATTTTATTTTATGATTTTTGTGATAATCACCTTTTCAATTTTCATTCAAAGGTGAGATTTCTCCCACTTACCCAGCTATGGCCTGACACAGGGAAAATGGCAAGGCAAGAGGCTATGTTTTTTTCTGTCTAGTTCACGATCTATCCCACTGAATAATAAATGTTTCTGATGCCTCTGGGTTTAGGAAGCTGGTTTAGTGCTTGCAGAGGCTGTCACAGGTTTAAAGCTTTCCTAGGCGATTTCAAGGATTCTTCAGGGACACCACTTATGTCCAGATACTGTTCCCCTGAAGTTTCCTCGATGAGTTAGATGTGTCTCTGCTCTTGCAGGTCACTTCTCCCTTCTGTAATCTCTACGATTCCAGTTAGCTCCACTTTTATCTCTGGCCAGGATATTTATCCCAGAAATTGGTTACACTCTATACTATTCCCTATCCTAAAAGATTTGTCTTCATTTCTGAAAGTTTTCTCAAATATTGGCATCCAACTGAAAGAGTTCTGAGTTACATAGTATAATTGTTCATCAAAACAAATATCTATAATTCCAATTATAAACTAAGAACAACATTGTGCTGAGCGAGAGATATTGTATGTACTTGCTGTAAACAAATGTATTCTCACAGTAACTGTTTTTATATGCAACCTCCAACCTGACCTACAATATTGTCGATTATCTTGACCATCTTTATAATCAATATGATTCATTATGATGAAACTAAACACAAAGTAATTAATATCTTTTGTTAGAGTGGCCAAAATAAAGTATTTCATCATCTATGTTTCACTATATTATAATAAAACCAGACTATTTACATTTACATATATATAACACATATACACATATTATTTCAAAAAATTATATTTATATATATTTATTATTTCACATAATTACATATTTTATGGTTGAAATCCAAAAGGTTTAGCCCATTTTTCATAACATTTTCTCAGGAAAATAAATTCCTTACATATTAAACTTGTACCAGAATCAGAAATATTTCAGCAAGATAAAGATAATGATTATATACTTAAAATGTATCCACTAATAATGTATAGTCATTGAAATTTAGCAACAATGTAAAAAATCCTTATCTTTTATAATATTTCAATAAAATCTCTGTAAAGTTTTCTAAGTAATTTTACTTTAATTAGTATAAATAACCCTTCTACCACATTTAATTTAAATGCCTATTTAAGACTTAATTGAAAATGCTGCTCTCTAAACTGTGTAGTCTGACCATACAGATGCTCTTAATAGCAAAGATGATTTGTACTTTGAAATCCTCAGGGAACAAACAGATAAAAAGAAAAATGGATCAGCACATCCTTAGTAGCTAAACCATTATTTACTTACTAGGTTGAGTATACAAGAGGGATATTGTCAGACTGCTCACTTCTGCGATAAAATTAAATCACGTCAGCATTTTTCACACCAACAAAAGAAATGTGAAATATATATAGAACTGTACTTCCTTTTAAAGAAAAAAAAATCATCTTCTCAGCTCAATAGCCTACCTTAATCTGGTGATTAAATTCCAAGGATGAGTGATCTTGAGCTGTCATAAAAATACAAAGTGTCTCTATATATTGGATTTTATTAATCTCCTGATTTTGACTGCCTTGGTTTTATTCTTCAAATAAGCTAGAAAAGTCCATTTATACTTACATTCTAAAGCATAATTATTGTGATTAAAAAGTTGCAGTAACTTATGAGCTGTAAAACTCGTAAATTATATCCAGTCTGCAAGTAGAACTAATTATAAAGCTGTTGCTTGATTAAAGTGTTTATACTAAAGAGTATTAAAGGGATTAGTCCAAAGCTTTACATCCTGCAGCACAGAATTAATATGCGGGATTTAAACACTCAAATTAATTCAGGTGCAGCAAACAATTATATGAAATAGGAACACTCGACCCAGCTAATGACCACACTAGTCCACCAAGCTAATTTATAATCATGTACTTATTGACCTCTCTGCATGTTCACAAAGGACTGTTCTCATGCTAATTCCTGCCTGCAAGCCACTGTCATAGCCCACTGTGTAGTCATCACAGTGATTAGTACCAGATGGGAAGAACAGA
Source organism: Cacajao melanocephalus (assembly GCA_963573385.1). Lineage (NCBI taxonomy): Eukaryota > Metazoa > Chordata > Mammalia > Primates > Pitheciidae > Cacajao > Cacajao melanocephalus. Next base: position 82,832 of record CAUYLG010077042.1, on the reverse strand, counting down.
CTCTGCTTCCCTAATATCATTGCTAGTTTTGTTGCAATGAGACATCTCATCTTGCAAGAAGTTACATGTAAATGATAAACTATATCATCAGCACCATTAAGAAGAAACATTTAGCAAGAGATTACTATGCAGGTTTCTAGTGTCTCCACCAAACAGTCTAGTTATGCTCCAAACCTGACCTTTGTGTTTATCAACTAATTGAAATAAATGTGGGGAAGGAGAGAGGGATTAGGTCAAAATAAATTAGACTGGACTAGTAAGTCAGTCCAGTTTAATATTTCTGTATGTGACAATCAAGCTAGTCAGACCACACCCCAGTCCATGCTTACCCTTCTGCAAGATTTGTTTTTAGATCAATGTACCTAGTCTGGGTTCCCTGAAATTTATTCATTCAAATTTTTTATCAAACATTTCTTAAGCTCCTGCCTTGTACACGATGAAATATTTTCTTAAAAAATTAAAATGCAACAATTGCTCCAATGAACCAAGAAGCATACACTTTGTAGGAAAGAGAAGATAATTATACTATTAACTATGCATAGATATGAAAGAGTATGGGCATTAGAGAGGCACAGATAATTACATGAGTCCACATACAGGAAGATGATACCACAAGTAGAGCAAGTATGCTATATAAAGTATTAGACCTCAAGCCCAAAGACATAGGTTGGAATTAGTCTTGCTTGTCTTACTAGATATGTGACTTCAGACGATTGCTTTAATGTACCTGGGCATCATTGTTGAAAAATTTTATTTCATACATATTTAACAGAATTGTCGAATTGGGATGAAATCTAATTTCCCATATGCATATAAAAGATCATATTTTTTCTGTTACTAGCTATCTTACCAAAGATATGGCTGGTAAGGTGATCCACTGAGACCAAATATGACTTGTCTGATTTCTCAAATTTATTCATTCACTTATGGCTGCTTTGTCATGAAATTCTTCTGTCCTGAGAGAGGGTGACACAGCAACAAGAATGATATATTTATCTTCCCTTGATGGAGATTTTTCACTAGGCTATCTTTATCTTCAAGGAAGTGTAAAAACATGTTGTAAAAATTCAGAGGCTGTTTCTGATGAGCCATAACCAATCTGTATAATGGACAGTATGAAACTAATAATGTGTAGGCTTTGAGGATGCACTCCCATAGGGAAAGTTGGAGTGTATCTGGAAATATACCAAGGGGAAGCAATATAAACAAGTGATTCTCAGTCCAAGAGTCAGATGCCTGCCTCTGAAAGTTGTCTTTTATCCAGTTTGTGGCTATTGCAATACGAAGACCCCAGCAATTGCCCAGGAGTGCTAATGAAGCATGATATTTCCCTGACCCCTTTGTGGGCGGAAACTGGAGTGCATAGGAACTGGAACTAGCCAGCTGCTTTGATGACAACAGGAGCAAACCTGCTCAAACCTGCTGTGTTGCACCCCTCAGAGGAGGGGGAGTGCAGATGAGCAGGTGCAGGAGCCAAGGTGTGCGCTTTTGAGCGCAAGTAAGAGCGAACTCTGTATCGGCCCTACAGTAGCATCTAGGGGAGGGTGATTATGACCTCTGGAGCCCCAAAGGGAGTGTTACAGTACTCTTTTAGCTCTGCAATCTGTGGATGGCTTAAGTGTTAACAGCTCAGTGGAGGGTCAGTGTGACAGCCTTTTGCACCCACACTCAAAGCACCCGAGTTCTTGTCCAGTGTCCAGGAGGAGTGTGAGTCCATATATAGGAAGATGAGACCACAAGTAGTGCAAGTATGCTATGCAAAGCATTAGTGCAGCTGTACCAGCCAGGCTCCTCTCTGCAGCTACGCTGTTAAGCTGTCCCTCTAAAGTCAAGCTACTATTCTCCAACGTCCAACCAGTCTCTGATGCCCAGCTGCTTCTCCTCTCTCTGCCAGCTGAGCCTGGGATTTTATGGGCATAGGATGGGGGTGGGGCAGGCCATGGGTAGTTTTGACAAAGGCAACACTTGAATGGGAAAACAGCAGTGTCAGTTCTCACCTTAAGCCACCATATTAGGCTTTTTGGCTTGAAGTTGTAGCTCTCACTGGGGACCTGCCCTCTTCTGCCCAGAATTTCCCTGCTTCTATCCCAGTCACTACTGGACCATAAAACTGACTCCAGCTCCCCAAGAGACTACTCCCTATAACAAGAGTAAGACAGAAGCAAATTGAAAATGATATGAATGAGGCTTAGGCTTTAGGACTTCTTAACTGGCCAGGCCTCTCCAGGAAGTTAAGGCGTCTGATCTTCCCACTTCCTTTTCCTCCACTCTTTGTGTAGTGTTGCGCAGCCTTTGCAGTGACCTCTGAAAGTACTTGGAGTATGGCTAAGGGTAAGCTAAATAGGAACATATCTAATTTATTCTCAATTAGAATTAAGAGCTCTAATAGAAATACCTAAAATCATACTTAATACATAATGTGTCTAATAATCATTGCTGAATGAGTTAATGAATTTGTCTTGGGTCATTTTTATCTCATCCTCACTTTGCCTGACTGCTCCGCAGACTGGAGGCAAAGTATATTTAGAAAGCAATAGATTCAGTAGATTTCTCTTTAATGTTTGAATATCTTACTTTGAAAACTATTTCAGAAGATGTTGAGAAATCCTACATACCTGATAAGGAAGTTTTGCTTCTATCTTTATTTTATTAGCAAATAAAGGGCTTATTATTTTAACTTTTTGAGGCTCTGGTTGTCCTCAGATCCACATGAACTGAGTAATTTGGCATCTAGCCTAATGGCTAAAAGTTATCTAAGTCAATCCTACAAATAAGTCACACCATAGTCACACAAAAACTAAGCTGTATGGTGTATAATCTGCTGCTGTGTAGATTACTCAATTTTAAAGTAATACAGTAACAAACATTTTCATTTTTATATACAAGACATTTTGAGGAGCAAGAGACAAGGATGGTAGATTTGTATTGACAGTAAAGATGGGGAAGGGGGTTCCCCGATCATAAAACTCTATGCTTCTCAAAGTAGAAAGTTTTCTGATTCTCAGAAATCCTAAAACTTGGCATGAAGTCTTGGGCATAATAAGCTACTAAATAATTACTTGTTTCTGATACAACTGATAAAGATGATCAGTTGGAGAAGAGATAATACAATTTCAGGAGATGTTTGAATTGTACAAGAGCCTGAGGTCAGAGATATACTCTTGGAAGAAACCTACATGGGAGTGAAGGAGCAGAATAGGGCTCGGGGAAAGGAAGGCAAAGCTGTGGTTTCAAGGAAAGTCTAACTCCAGCTTATATCTATGGGGAGCTTTGGTGTATAAATCTTAGCACTGAGATGGTTCCAGTAGGAGCAATGGAGTGGGATTTTATCTACCGTATTAGTGACGCATTATCTAGGGCCTACTCTTGGGGAAGGAGGTATGCATAACCCCTCAGTCGTCTCCAGGTGGCTCTGTCAGTCGAGAATACTTGCAGAAGAGGTGTATGGTGTGAGCCATCATCTGCCAACACTCACGGCAGCTGAGATATGGGTGTCCCAGCCTAGTAAAGAGCCCCAATGGCAACTACTACAAAAGTAGACCAGATATTCCAGGTGCTAGCTTGGAAGGCATGTCAGAAAAAGATAAAGTTGCTGGACCATGGGAAAAACATTTTACTCCATGAGTATAATTTAAAATTATAGAAAAAAATGGAGGTTTTTCTTAAAAATAAAGGTTTCCTAACTACATTTGCTAACTCTGTGGCAGGCGCTAGGCTACAAAATTTATATGTGTGTGTGTGTGTGTGTGTGTGTGTGTGTGTGTGTATCTGTATATATAGTTTCCTCTAACAAAAATTCAATGAAGATATCATTATCTTCATTTTACAGATGAAGAAATAGATTCAGAAAAATCACATATCTACTAAGTGGTAGTTATGAGAGTCAAATTTGAGTCTATCTGACTCCATAATCCATTTCTTTGGAACATTAAGCCATTTTAAAAGCCTGTTTTATGCGTATCTATATATATAGTTTTCTCTAACCCTAAGAAAAATTCAATGGAGATATCATTATCTTCATTTTACAGATGAAGAGACAGGTTCAGAAAAATCACGTATCTATTAAATGGTAGTTATGACAGTCCAGTTTGGGTCTATCTGACTCCATAATCCATTCCTTTGGAACATTAAGCCATTTTAAAAGACTGTTTTGTAAATATTATTATGTCAATAAAATTTTGGTATGTTCTCTGAGTTGATGTGAAATATTTTCTTTGTAAACATATTTCTTTTTTATGTTTAAAGAAAAAAGGAACCCACAAAGGACTCTAAGATTAAGTCTAATATAAAGTCCACTGAAATCATAAGGTGCTTTTAGGATGTAAAAACATAGTTGTTTCCTGGAAAAGAGAATTGTGAAATTAATGGGTGAATTAAACTCTATTAGAAGCTTTCCTCTATATGTGCACTGTAGGATCCTTATATATTCCTCAAAAAAAGTATTCTCATGTGACATAATTTTGGGAAAAAATACATATTTGATCTGCCTCCTACACAGCCACAAAGCACATTACCATATTAAAAGCTCCAAGTAATCCTGAATCAAGAATTCTGCTGAACTTTTTAACCTTTGCAAAATGATTTAGTCACACAATTCCTTTTAGAAAAATTTATAAAACATTTATTAGCATTTCCCAAGATACTAGAAGTCTGTGGACTTTGTTTTAGGGAGCATTGGTGTACTGTGTATGAATGAATCTAAAGGTCCTCTTCCTTATGAAGAGGAAGATATAATAAAATATATTAGGAGACTAGAATCTGGAAGCATTAGCAGAAAGAACAAAGGGATTTGGCAGTAACCATTTTCCATTCTAATGGCAGCACAGGACAGAGGGAAAGACAATGACAGTTGATAAAAAGCTCAGCACTATGCACAATGACATGTCTATGGTATAGGAAGAATCTGCACCATGTACATATTAGGTGTAAATCAAATACTTATTTCACGAATGATCCAATGGAGAAAATCAGGAGAAAGTATATTTGAATTATGCAGAAATAGAATCATGGTAGACAAATTTAGTTATCATGATGTTAAAAAATAGAACAGGGTCAAGATACAGAATGTGGTCAAAATCTTTGAGTAAATTATAATTGCACCACTCATAAAACATCACCATCTCTCCATTCTGTTTCTTTCCATGCATGTGAAACAGGAAATATTCTACTGTTAGGGAATGTTTGCCAAACAAATAAAGGTTTTTTATAAATATTAAGTATCTTATGTAAAGAAAAAGGTTGTAAACAATTTTTGGGATTACTAGAAAATGGCACTTGTTCTCCTAATGACTTTTCTTCTTTATGCTAATGAGCACAGATGGGCAATCTTCAATATACTATGAGATTAAGTTTAGATAAGTATCATACCAGCTCGAACTGCATGGAATTTTTAAGGTAAAACTATAATCAATTTGTGTATTGATTTAGCTGTTTCCCCCCTGTGGAGTTAATTCTCTGAGCATTTGTGTCTCAATTATTCAGTGTGTTTCGGGTTGAATGCTCTCAGCTGAGCAGGATTCGGCCTGTAACCATCTCTTTGAGTCAGGCATACTCTAACAACAGATTAAACCAGTAAATAAGGTAAGCAAGGTCATATATCAAGTAGATATACATCTGAGTGAAAATTAATGAACTTGAAGGTGGAAGTGCAGGATAGAACATTTGGATGAAACAAGTAGCAAACTGCTTCCACATTCTTAGGAAACAAGTCAAATGTGTACCTGCACTTTAAAAATATAAACAGTGACTCCAAATTAGCCAGATGAAGGAAAAAGTTATCTCTTCCAGAATAGCCCCAGAGCCACCATTCAGTAATTACAAGAGATTTGTTTCCAAAGCTCAACTCAAACAAGAACTCTGTGCAACAATATTGATTTCTTTAGGTTGGGCTGATTTCTTTTTGTTTGAATTCTCCCCAGCCATGCATTGTAACTATGGCATCATTCTGACTGATATCTGAGGGAGTATAGATGGGCATGTTTCAGAGTTAGGCAATAGAGACTTGAATTGACTTTCACAATCTCGAAGAGATTTATAAATTATCATAAAGGATTCATGCATTTATAAAAATTTGGTCAGTACAGGAATGCGGAACTTCTCATTAGGGAACTGAAGACCACAGTTCATCACATGTCACATCCTAAGCAAAGGAATTAATGAAGACCATATTAGTTTTATTTATTTTGTGTGCCACCTCAACAATTTTTAGATTATGTTGGCCATTGCTTTTGATAATTTTATTTTACACCTTTAAAGTATTATACTATCAGAATATCTGTTATGTTTATTATATAATTGTTTATTTCTGGTTGCCTTACTAGTTACGTAGAACAATATTATGGGACTATGAATGTTGTTTCATATTAATTTTATTCTATTTTTAAAATATGTGTGTTTCTGTGTATGTGTGTGTGTGTGTGTATATATATATATATATATAGAATAGATGTTACATAACATAATGCAGTTGACTTGCAGCCAAGCTACCCAAAATGAGATGTATAGATAAACATTTAAGTGCTGATAAAATAAACTGAAGAAATAAAAGTATATGGACCACTTTAAGCAAAGAAAATGTCACTTGAAAAGACTCCAGAAGAAAAGGAAGGCAGCAAACTTTTACTTCTGTAATGTTTCAATCAGCCTTCAACTGATGCTATGGCTTTTGTGTTGATAGCCCAGAACATCAAATCTCAGTATTTTTCTTACATGCGGATCTTGCTGTTAAAATAATGTGCTTCTGGGGGGCCTATCTTAAAGGGCTGTTAGGTAAAATCACAGCTATACATGACAGATTGTGGCTGATAAAATGAATATTGCATAGTGTTTTATTTCAGACATCTGTTAACATTTTCCCGTAAACTATAGAGTTTTTTAAAAATATCAAAACAAAAAAAAATAAAGCCTTCCTATGGTAGTTTAGATTTCAAAAAATTTTATTTAACCATTAACTACACAGAACAGATGCATTTATGAAGCTTAGCTAAAAATGATGCTATTGTGTGAATTAACATATCAGTGAAATGACTATCTAATGTATAAGCAAATTACTGAATTAAATTGTATTTGCACCATACAAATTCTGACTTTGTATATGCCTTGCTTTTATCTGTTAAAACATGGCAAAACATATAGCACTGGTGATAAAATTAAAGCAAGTACTGCTCTCTTTCACTTGTCACCAAATACAGACTTTTGAAATGAAAACCATAATAGCGTGAAATTTGTCTAAGAAAAGGAGAAAGAAGAATAATGAGAGATAAAGAAAATAATGACAGAAGAAAGAAAATGAATAATAAAAAAAGAGAATTTAAAGAAAGGAGATACAACAGGGCATAGATTTATTTTCATTCAGAAATAGTATCCAAGAATCACTCACTAATGTTTTTTAAACATTTACTCCAAGTTCCAGCAGAAAAGCATTCTGTGTAGAGATGAGCACCTTTGTGTAGGCTAAGTACACTGTCTTCACTGACCCAACGCCCAGCTTCAGGGTATCGGAGGTATCAGAAACAAGCAGCACTCACCTAGGCAGTCAGACCAGTCAATCTCAAATCAACAGAGTAAGAAGAGCCACAGCCCTATTTCTCCATGTGCTGGGATATCAATTTTGCTCAGCTTAGCTAAAAATAATGCTCTTGCATGAGCTGATATAGCAGTGAAGCTTAGCTAGAAATGATGCTATTGCATGAGTTAATATATCAATATTATATATAAAGACGCTAGAAGAAAAGGCAGCAAACTTTTACTTCTACATTATAGAAATAAATGTATATTTACTACCGTAAATTTCCTACATGAATTAGGAAAATGTGAATTCGTTAGTCACTTAATATGATCATCTTGATGAACTCTCATCCTCTGGATAGAAGAAGAGCATTTTCATGTAAATTTATAATTTCATCATTATAATGTTAACCCTTACCTAATATAATTTATTCCTCATAAATAATTTTATATATTAGAAATAATCTTTTGTGATTTTCGTCACCCTCACATTTCCTTTCTCAATACTGCATTGCCTGCAGAAGTGGGTGTGTCTCACTGCACCTTCATGGCATTGGCAATGAGGAGATCCCTGTGCACACTATTCTTGTAGTGTCTTGAAGTTCCTATGATCTCTGTGAAAATGATCCTTGTCTACCTAGTTGCTGCTTGTCCTGCAGGCATTTAAACCTGGTGTAAGGCCTTTCCTTTCCTTTCCCTCACTTTCTCTAATCCCTAACTCCTCCCTTCTTTCTCTTTTCTCCATTCCCTTCCTTCTCCTCCCCTTCCTCCTTCTCCTGTCTCCCTGTCTCTCAGGCCAAGTGCTGCTCTTAGGTTGTCTTGGTATCACCTTGGCTCTTCCAGGTGAAGTGTCTTTCTTTGAGCTCGTGGTTTTCGAATCCACTCCTCAGCTTTGCTGTCACATCAGCTCTCCTCTCACCAGCAGGCTCCAAAGTCAGGCCACTAACTTCCAGGTTAGCTACAACCCCTTACAGATTTAATAGGAACTCCTGAGTCCTCCCTGTGATGTAGAGGATTCAAGGACTACTCAAAACATTAAACTTTGGCCCTCCTTCTGCCATACCATTCGATGCCACACACAACATTTGATGGGGTCACTATCTTAATAGGTAAAGGTGAGAGATAGTTTGGGAGACAGTTCCCTCTATATTCCCAGACATGAATTAGACAAAAGCCTCATTTTCCAGGCATTCCTCTACCAACATTTATATCTCAGATGGGAGAGACTGGTTCTCATGCACTTTTTTCTTCTGCCTTTGTCTCCCAGTATTTCCCAAGTATCCCCGCATCAAAACAAGGGATCTATGCCATCTTCTTCCAGTCTGGTAGGGATGTATATAAATAAAACTTACGATTGGCCTGGCATAGTTACTTACATACTAACGGAGGAGACATAAAGGTCTAAATGGAACAAAAGCAATTCTCTGAAAAGTCTAGCTCACTAGACTATTACTATCTTGCTGTAAATTCTACTTTGAATGTCTGAAGTAAATTATTCTCTTTCTGCCCTTCACCTGTAACAATCCTAACCCAACAGTTGCAGTTGCCTCCTCACTGCAGTACTGAATGATGATTCTGGTTGACAGGGAGAACATCACGTGCACAAGAACAAGATGCAAAGCAAATTTTATTCATGTCTTTGAAACTATTCTCTCTGTTGAGTCTTCTATTCCTCTGGTAGAGCAAGGAGGAAAAAAAATGGTGGAAAGAAACCCCCGTGGAGCTCTCCCCATCTGTTCTCTTTTCTGGTGCCCTCTCACTGTTTCTCCAAGCATCTCCTCACAGCATGTTAGAGCGAGAAGCAGCTACCCTGTTGTGAAGTGATCACTGGATACCAACCATAATACAATGGTGGCAGAGGTGATCTTGGTGGAAATATGCCCGCACAGCAGCTCTGACCTTGGTTCATTTTGTGTGCTCTTAAATTTTTGGTCTGATCTCGATTTCAAGTGCGAGTTTAAAAAAGGAGAATAAAGGCAAGAAAACCACAAGCTGAAACTCCCACACTCAGCTAACTACCGTGATCCACGAAAATGCCCCCTAGGAGGGAGACAGTGACCTCCAGTGCTATTGATCCTTCTTTCTTTTCTGAGGATATGTCTGTGGACAAACAGCTTCCTAATAACTATTGTCAAAAGTTACTTATGACAATTTTGGCCACATATGCTTCTCTAGCTTTCCATGCTTCACAGGTTTTCTTACTTCAGTGCTATTAATTAACCAGAAAGTGGGAGTGTGATGGATGAGAGAGAGAAAAATGTTCGGTCATTGGATAATTCCAGAATGCTCACTCTTTAGAATTTCTGTCTTGAAATCATCCTGAATTTATGGAGAGGGCTCCTTTTGGCAATTTGGGCTACCCAAATATCCAAGGGTCTATTAGGTGTGAATGGAACAGAGATGAACAAATCAAGGTCTTTTGCTTTAAGGATCATGTAACCTGCGGGATTACACTGTCAGGTATAGAATTATCTAAACACAAAGCAATGCCATCCATGGGAGAGGTACACAAAAACATCATGAAAGCAGAAAAGAAGGTGAGATTAATTTCAAATAGAGGAGTTGGTATAAGTTTCATGAAGAAAATCACCTCCAGGTGAGCTTTGAAGGGGTGAACAATTTTAATAAGCAGCAAGAATGGAAAGGATATTAGATAGAAATATGTGAACAAATCTATACTTGGATATTTTGAGGTCAGAATGTTTTAATGACATGAGGAGTAACTCAGTGCAGTGAGCTGTGGGAGGCAGAGGAGTCCAGGGAAATCGCTTGGGTCAGATCACCTTGAATATCTGACAGTCTGGATTTTATTCTGCAAGCTACTGGGAGTGTAGAAGGGTTTGGAACAGGATGACTGCTTGATCTCAAAGCTGGGATATAAATACATATCAATGCAACTTTTAGAAAATTAGAAAAATAACAGATTTTATGATTAAGAATAAAATGTATTCTCTTTCTCTTTGCATGTGGATTACAATTAAAGTTTGTATCTTTTCTCATTGCGTTGGACGTGGTTTCTTTAAAAATAAGTAAACAATTCTCAGAGAATATCACTGATGCTTTTTATAGCATAGTCTTAGAAATAAGTGCGTTTAATTTCTAATCTATTCTTGAAATGTTACCTAATTAAAAACAAAAAAAAAAACTATACACAAGAGTGTTTTATGGTAGGAGTTTTCTGTGCTAAAAATTTGTTTGGCATTTTGGAAGAAGGCTAAGGGATCTCGTTTATCAAGTATATCTTTCCTGAATTTATCATTCTTATGGAAATTCATAAGTGAAGGATGGGAACTGGGAATTGGTGGTTAGGCAAAACTGATAGACGAAAATTAAGACATTTTGCCAAATATTAGACCCAACAGAATGCGGATATTTCATTAAAATAAAATGGTTCCATTGCCACATCTTACATAGCAAGTTGGCAAGAGCTGATTCATGATTCTTTTCTATGTGAAAAAACAGAACATGCACACCTGGGCAAACACACAAAGCTGGAAGTGGTGAAGGCAGTCAGGATGGGATCTAGAGATGGTGTAGCTAAGGGCTTTGAGGTATGCAACTCCCCCATTCATAAGGGACTGAGCAGGATCAGTTCATGGCAGGAACTCAATGATGTCTCTGTGTGCTGAATTTCTCACACCAGAGTGGTTATCTCTCAAACTTTATGTGAACTAATAGCCATTATTTTCCCTGAGATTGGCTAATTTACTTCTTACTTGATATACAATTTCTTTTTAGAGCTGTACTGATTGCTAATGATGAAACAGGATAGAGACTTATAAATTAATGCATATGGAAAACATTAAGTGCAGATGGGAAATATTAAGTTGGGAAATCCATTATCCTAGAATCATTTTTTTTTTGCCTATCATTAGAATGTTTATTGAAGTAAACAACATGTTCTAAAGTAAATGTGGTATAAATTACTACCTCCAGGATTAAATTAGACAATATTTATTTGGGGTCAGATTGGACTTGAATCTTGGGAAGTTTTAAATTTAATTCAAACAAGTTCATTTGACCGCTAAATTGGGATACAAGCATTTTTAATGACCTTTTAAAATTATTTTGTACAGTTTGGTTGTAAATGCAGCTGAAGAATATTTAAAAATAAAAGGTATTTTCCCAAGACAAACTCTCTGGCTTATAAGAACAATAACAACTGTGCTCATTAAATTGTGTGGCTTATGAACAAGAGACAGTCCAAAGTAAGAAAATAATTCCCCATATGCAGTACAATACAATAAACCTAGAAATGTAAGTCGCTCTTGAAATATATTATCTTAGACTATCACTTTAAATAAGATGAGGAAAATAAAAGGAAAAGGAATCTAGCCTAAGTAAATGTTCTCTCTGATCTCTTTCTATGCCTCCTCTTCAGATTTTCTTGTCTCCATTAATTCTCCATCTGCACTGGGTAAGGACACCTTTTATTGATATGGTTTTAAACAACTGTTAGGCCCTATATTTTTATTTGTTATACTTGCTTTGATAACTGTAATTCTGATTAATACTCTCTAAAGTAGAAACACTTATTGGTCAATGACATTTTAACTACCATGATGATTTAAGCCCCATAGGCAGCACAGGTCTTGTGCTGCACTCACTATCAGGGGCTGTTTGGAACCTCCCTGCTGAGTAATATGAGACAAATCCTGACTTGCTGATGTAGATAAGCTTCCAAGAATGTTTTCTCTGTAGTCAGAAGTCATATTAAACTTGGAGAGGAGAGTGCTATTTTTTTACGCCACTTATTAAACAATGACATTCTTCTTTCATTTCCAATAGAATGCAAAATCCATGATAGCTTATCTGTCTTGTCTGCCTTTCTATCCCCAGTATCTAAAAAAACTGCCCACCACAGCAGACACTTATTATATTCGTTGAATGAAAGAATGGATGAATGAACAAGAAGCAGAGCAAATATGATATTTCTGGATATTCTTAATCAATATAGGAGAATGAAAATAGCAAAAAACAATCATGTTTTAGGTGAATTATTCATTTCAAATGATCAGTTCTCTGTGACCATATCTTTTTTATTTTGATGATTATAATTTTTAATCACTTGTTTTTTTATTTCTACCTCTTCTGAATTTTCTATTTTGCTTGATGTTTTTACTGTTTTTTGATAGTGTTACTATTTCATTTTACCTTCAATTACTCTAAGTTAACGTATGTTAAGTCTTGGCCTAATTATTAGCAATAGCTTTATCTGGAGTGAATGTATGCCCCAATTGCATCTTCTTTCTTTTTTCTTAGCATTACATGATTTAATGGATGTTGGGATTTTGATTTACAGATTCATTTTGAGAGGGAAGTTTTGTTTTGTTTTTATTTATTTATTTTATTGTTGGGTCTTGGGTGAGTTTTTTTCAATCTTTTAAAATTTATTGAGGCTTGTTTTATGGCATAGCATATGGTCTAGAGAATGTTTTACATGCACTTGAGACAATACATATTCTGCTATTGTTGGAATGGTTCACTGTATGGATGTCAAATAGGTCAAGTTAGTTATAGTGTTATTCAAGTCTTCTATAGCTTTGCTGATTTTCTGTCTAGTTGCTCTTTCCACTGCTGAGAATGGGTATTGAAATCTCTATTAATGTTAAATAGTCTATTTCATCACTTTTTGCTTTATGTATTGTGGGCTCTGTTGCTACACGTATGTCATTTATAATTATTATATCTGCCTCATAATTGACCCTTTTGTCATTATGAAATGGCTTTCTTTCAAATATTGTTTCTCATCTCAAAACCCATTTTGTCTGATATTATAATCAACCTAGCACTTTTATTGTTACTGTTTGCATGGTATATTTTTTTCATCCTTTTACTTTCAATCTATTAAATGTAAAGTGATTATTGATGTGATTGGATTTATGTTTGACATTTCGCCATTTGTTTTCTATACATCTCATCTTTTTATTTATTTGTTCCTCCTTTCTTTTGTCTTAAGAAGATATTTTTTCAGTGTACCATTTTAATTCCTTTGTTGGTCTTCTGGATATGTATTTATTTTCTTAGTATTTGCTCTAGGAATTACAATATACATTTTAACTTACCACAATCTACTTCAAACTAATAGTAACTTAATTCCAGTAAAATATAGAACTTAATTATTGTTTTATTTAATCATCATTTAAGTCAGTTAAGAGAAAAGATACTATATAGACATACTGTCTTTTATAGTTAAAGACAGTATATAGGCATACTGTCTTTTATATTTACCTCCATAATTACCTTCACACATACTCTTTATTTCTTTAGGTAGATTTGAGTTATCATCTGGTGTCATTTTCTTTTATTTCTTGTAGGGTAGGCCTGTTAGCAACAAATTTTCTCAGTCTTTATTTCACCTTTATCATTTAAACTTTTTTATTAAAGATAATTATAGGTTCAAATACAGGGTGATACAGAAATACCCACAATGAGAACATCTTGTACAATATCACAACCAGGCTATTGATAAGAATGCATCAAAATATAGCACATTCCCATCACCAAAAGGATGCCACATGGTACACTTTTATAGCCACACACACTTCCTTCCCACTTCCTCCTCCTCTATTCCTGGTAACTCACTAGTCTGTATTCCATTACTATAATTTTGCTAGTTCAAGAATATTAATAAGGTCAGGCATGGTGGCTAATGCCTGTAATCCCAGCACTTCAGGAGGCTGAGGCAGATGGATTAACTGAGGTCAGGAGTTTGAGACCACCCTGGTCAACATGGCAAAATCTCATCTCTACTAAAAATACAAAAATTAGCTGGATGCGATGGCAGGCACCTGTAATCTCAGCTCCTTGGGAGGCTGAGGCAGTAAAATTGCTTAAACTCAGGAGACAGAGGTTGCAGTGAGTTGAGATCTTGCCACTGACCTGAGTGACCAAGCGAGACTCCATCTCAAAAAATAAAATATAAAAATTAAAAAAGGCCGGGAGTGGTGACTCATGCCTATAATAGCCAAGGAAAAAAAAAAGCTAAAGGCATCACGCTACCTGACTTCAAACTGTACTACAAGGCTACAGTAATCAAAACAGCATGGTACTGGTACCAAAACAGAAACATAGACCAATGGAACAGAACAGAGGCTCAGAAAGAACGCCACACATGTACAACCATTTGATCTTTGACAAACCTGACAAAAACAAGCAATATGGAAAGGATTTCTTATTTAATAAATGGTGTTGAGAAAACTGGATAGCTATATGCAGAAAGCTGAAACTGGATCCCTCCCTTACACCTTATACAAAAATTAACTCCAGATGGATTAAAGATTTAAATATAAGACCTAACATCATAAAAACCCTAGAAGAAAACCTAGGCAATACCATTCAGGACATAGGCATGGGCAAGGACTTCATGACTAAAACACAAAAAGCCCTGGCAACAAAAGCCAATATAGACAAATGGGATCTAATTAAACTAAAGAGTTTCAGCACAGCCAAAGAAACTATCATTAGAGAGAACCAGCAACTAAGAGAATGGGAAGAAATTTTTGCAATCTACTCATCTGACAAAGGGCTAATATCCAGAATCTACAAAGAACTAAAACAAATTGACAAGAAAAAAAACAACCCTATCAAAAAGTAGGTGAAGGATATGAACGGACACTTTTCAAAAGAAGATATTTATGCAGCCAACAAACATGAGAAAAAGCTCATCATCACTAGTCATTAGAAAAATGCAAATCAAAACCACATTGAGATACCATCTCATGCCAGTTAGAATGGCAATCATTAAAAAACCTGGATACAACAGATGCTAGAGAGGATGTGGAGAAATAGGAACACTTTTACACAGTTGGTGGGAGTGTAAATTAGTTCAACCATTGTGGAAGACAGTGTGGCGATTCCTCAAGGATCTAGAAGTAGAAATAATATTTGACCCAGCAATCTCATTACTGGGTATATACCCACAGTATTATAAATCATTCTATTATAAAGACACATGCACATGTATGTTTATTGCAGCACTCTTCAGAATAGCAAAGACTTGGAACCAGCCCAAATGCCCATCAATGATAGACTGGACAAAGAAAATGTGGCCCATATACACCATGGAATACTAGGCAGCCATAAAAAAGGATGAGTTCATGTCCTTTGCAGGGACATGGATGAAGCTGGAAACCATAATTTTCAGCAAACTGACACAAGAACAGAAAGCCAAACACCACATGTTCTCAATTATAAGTGGTGTTGAACAATAAGAACATATGGACACAGGGAGGGGAACATCACACACTAGGGCCTATTGAGGAGAGGGCGTTGGGGGGAGGGATATCAGGGGGTGGGGGGATTGGGGAGGGATAACATTAGAAGAAATACCTAATGTAGGTGACGGGGTGATGGATGCAGCAAACCACCATGGCACGAATATACCTATGTAACAAACCTGCACATTCTGCACATGTACCTCAGAACTTAAAGTATAACAAATAAATTTTTTTAAAAGCATGACTGCACAGATGCAAAAGAGCCCCCCACCAAAAAAAAGAATGTAATGGTATAGTTCTGAGACTGCTTTTTCATTTAGCATAATTCCCTGAAAATTCATCCAAGTAGTTGCATGTATCAGCAGTATGTCCCTTTCAGTGGCTGAGTAGTATTTCAAGGTATGTATGTACCATAGTTTAAACATTCAGCAAAAGAAGAACATTTAGGTTGTTTTAATTTTTTGACTATTATGAATGAAACTTCTATAGACATTTATATACAGGTTTTTGTATGAACATAAGTTTTCATTTCTCTTGTATAAATGTCCTGGAGTAAAATTGCTGGGTCTGACACTTGCATGTTTAGTTTTTTTGGGTTTTGTGTCTTTCGCTTTTAATTGTGTACAGTTTACTATTTCAAATGAAAGTAAATAATAAATCTTTAAAGTAAATACATAGGATACTATATTTTAATGGGTTTTATTGTTTTAATATTCTGCCAAAAGCACATTAATAATTAATGCCCTAATTTGGATTAAATCATCATTCAGTTTTATCTTGTGTTTTTCAACCAAGATTTTACTCAATGATATAAGCTTTAGCTGCTCCTCTGTAGCAGATGCTATTTATATTTCTATATAGCGTGGTCTTAGCTATAGTGTGTATAAGATTAATAACATTAACTATGTATTGTACTGGAACTATTTGTAAGTTACTACTCAGAATCTCTGCCAAATACTCAATAGTTCCCATTTCTTGGGCCCATAAAGGGCAGCAGATAAATCCAAAATGTTACTTCAATGAATATTTATGAACTTTTCATATTTTTCTAGAAGTATTGCTTCAGCTAACATAGGCATTTCTTAGCATCCATCAACTAAAATGCAACTCCAGAAAAAGAAAATGTAATTGATTCATTTTTCATTTGTTTGATTACCAAAAGTTATGGCCTTAATTTTCCAGGGCAGCTATAACTTCATAACACTAAAGCAATGAACTAATACTAATTGTTGTTGTCCATTTTATTTTTTATTTTCCACCACTTTCAGCTATTGCATTTATCTTTGGATCAACTCAGCTTCTACTGGTGCCACAATCATATATTGAAATTCACATTATATTGAAATCATCTGTTTATCTGTTTTGTTCTTCATACTATAAATTTCTTTAGTGCAGGAGCTGTGGCTTCTTCATATTTGTTCCTGAGTGGGGACCTTCAGGGACAAGCACAATAACTGGCACATGGTAACAACTCAATAAATATTACAATACTCACATGTTTATTTTTTTAGGTAATGACCAACTGTTTTCCAAAATGTCTGTACTATTGTACATTGCCACCACCATTGTATGAGTCAACCAGTTTCTCTACATGCTCAATATTATTTGTTATTGCTACTATGCTTTAATTTAACCATTCTGATAAGAGCATAGATATATTTCACTGTCATTTCAATTTGCATGTTTCTAATGGCTAAGGGTGTTGGCCATTCCTTCACGTGCTTATTAGTCATTTATATATTCACTTCGATGGCATAGTTGTTCATATATTTTGCTCATTTCCTGATTACATTTTTGGCTTTTTACTATGGAGTTTGGAATATTATGTATACATTCTAGATAATATGCATTTTTGAATCTGCAAATATGTTCTCCCAATCTATAGTTTATCCTCTTAATAAAATAATTCATAGGGCAAAAGCTTCTAATGTTGATGAAGCACAGCTTACCAACTTTTCATCTTATGGATCGTACTTTTGCATGTTAAGTGTAAGAATACTTTACTAATCTTTAGCTCCCAAAGACATTCTCCTATTTTTTCCAAAAATTTTATAGTTTTAGATTTAATTTTTGTGTAAGATGTGAAGTTAGGTTGATGTTCTTTGTTTTGTTTTGTTGCCTTAGTTTTCCTTTAGGTCTGTGGATGTCCATTCGCTCCAGCACCATTTGTTGAAAGGTTATCTTTCCTCTATTAAACTGTGTTTATAGCTTTATACCATGTTTCCTGTCAGAAATCAGTTGGGCATATTTATTGGGTTCTCCATTCTGTTCCATTGATCTTGGTATCTATCACTCTGTCAATACTACATAGTCTTGAGTATTGTCTTAATTATGGATTCTTTTCACTTATTTTTTTTTCAAAATTGTTTTAGCCATTCTGGTTGCTTTGCTTTTCCATATAAAACATAGAATAACCTTGTTTGTAATTACCAAAAACCTTTCTGAAATTACGGTACACATGTATATCAGTTTGGGAAGAAAAGACATATTTACAATGTTTGGTCTTCCAATCCATGTACACCATATCTCTCTCCATTTAGTTAGATCTTTGATTTCTCTCATCAGTGTTTTACAGTTTCCAGCATACAAATCCAGTGCATGTTTTGTTAGATTTATTCTAAGTATCTCATTTTTGAGTGATTGTAAATTATACTTTTAATTTTGACATCCAAATGTTTTGAAGAGATATTTAAGCTTACTAAGACAGTGTTTTTCTTAGAAAACTCATCCTACCGTGACCCTGGAAATGTCATTTTTACCAGGAGAATTTTGACTCTATCTGAATTTAACATGTTTTATTTCCTAAATGTCTGAAATCAGAACTGAGGCAGGAGACTTAGTATAGCGTGATTATTTAAATGAAGACTCAGGGGCTATGGGGAAGTTATGTACACATCAAAAAATCAGAAGTGTGATAGACTTTCCCTTAAGAGAAGACAAAGAAATAAAAATAGGAGGAGGAAGGTGAGGAGGAGAGGGGGAAAGGAGAGGGATGAGAAAAGGAGGACATCAGAGTGAAATGCTCTGAATAACTGCTAGCTTTGCAATTGCTAGTTCTAGTTATGTATCTAAGTTCTCGTCAATAGATGTTCCCAGTGTCCTTCTTGCAAATTTCTTTTTCTCTTCTTTCTTCCTCCCTCCCTTCCTTCGTTCACTGTTCCCTCCCTGTCTTTCTTTCTCATTTGTTTGCTTAAGCTAGCTTGAAGTGGTTCTTGAAAACTACACCACTATCAAAAATTAATAACAGGTGGCAAAACATAGGAATTCATGTATTCTATGTGTCAGATTTTAAGATGCCAAGATTAAATTATGGCTTTTCTCCTTGGAAAGCCCATGCTCTAATGGAGAGATCCTGTTACTGACTTCAGAATCCAAAAGTGGCATATTAATCGTTGAGGACCGCCGAAACAAAATACCACGGACTAAGGACTTTAAACAACAGACATGTATCATCTCACAGTTCTGAAGGCCACTAATTCAAGAACAAGATGTCAGCAGGGTTGGTTTCTTCTGAGGGGTGCTCTCCTTGGCTTGTAGATGGCTGTCTTCTCCCTGTGTCTTCACATGGTTTTCCTTCTGTATGTGTGTGTCTGTGCCCCAATTTTCTCTTCTTATAACAACATCACGAATATTGGATTAGTACATACCCTAGTCACCTTATTTAACCTTAATTACCTCTTTAAAGATCCTGTCTCCAAATTCAGTTGCATTCTGAGGTACTCGATGTTAGGACTTCAACATATAAATTTGTGGGGGACACAATTTATCTGGATGTTGGGACTTCAACATATAAATTTGTGGGGAGCACAATTATGTTAGGACATAACATATAAATTTGTGGGGGACACAAGTGGTAATGTTCTTCTATATCATTGACGGAAACCAGACACACGTACAATATAAATGCCTTCAAAAAGAATACATCAATTTTTCCTTTTAATACAGTTTTTAAATTATTTGTGGTCTTTTCCTCTTTATTATTAGATTATTTCTTGTATTATGAGAAAATATAGGCATGTCATCTTATAGTTGTTTACAATCTTATCCTTTCAAACTATCAGTAATTTTGCAAATAATAGTAAATGATTTATAATCCTTTCTTATGAATAATAGTATTTTCACAGCAGTGATTGAAAATTTGATACAAATTTTTGCATTTAAAAAAATAGACTTTTTTTTTTTTGTCAGGGTCTCGCTTTGTTATCCAGGCTACAGTGCAGTGATGCAACCACACTCACCGTAGCCTTGACCTCCTGGCTTCAAGCAATCCTTCCACTTCAGCTACCCAGGTAGCTGGGACTACAGGCACATGCCACCATGCTATTTTTTTTAGTGGGGGGCGGGTGGTAGAGATAGGATCTCACTATGTTTCCAGGCTGGTCTCAAACACCTGAGCTGAAGCAATCTTCTCACCTCAACCTCCTAAAGTACTGGGATTACAGGGGTGAGCCACCATTTCCAGCCAATAGACTATTTTTTTAGTAGTTCCAGGTTCACAGAAAACTTAAGCAGAAAGTACGCAGAGTTCTCATATAACCCCTCTCTACCCTTCCTCCTAGATTCCTCTATTATTAGCATCTTGAATTAGAGTGGCATATTTGTTAAAGTTGATTAACTAACATTGACACATATTTATTTACCTTATTCCAGAGCTTACATTAGTATTTATTCTTTGTACTGCCCACTCTATGGGTTTTGACAAATGTATAAAGACAGGTATCTACCTTACAGTGTCATACAGAATAAGTTTTCAAGGAAAATATTCTAACAGAGTTTATACAAAATATTTTGTTCTCCTTTTTTCTGGTGTTATTCATATGAAGCTGCCATTAAACACTTGATCACTACATTTATTTGGGATCTAAAGAAAAGAACTGTACTATCCATACTTATCATACTCTGATATATGGTTGCCATGGTAATTTTTGTAAATAATTAATCTTTTCATGTAAAATCTCAAGATTATTTTAAATATTTCCTTGTAATAAAACATTACTCATTGAAATCAGTTATAGTGTTCATGAAAATAAAGTAATATAAAGTATTAAAAGTAGTCAGAAATAAGAGTTGAAAACATATTTACAGTTAAATTAATAACAATATATTGAATTATGTAGAAGAGTTACATAATAAAGCATATAACTTACAGTGTTATTTATTGGGAGAGTCTATGAACTCAGCACAATTACTATTTTGGTGAAAATTTTAAATGCGTGGAGCAAAGACCACTCAGCTTATTTTATTTTTATGTAGTTGATCAACTGTTCAAGTCCTTAAAGAGAAACTATAATCAACCTTGTAGCAAATTTAGAATAAAGCATTTAATGAATTTTTAATTACTACTTTCAAGATATATCTGCAATGAACTGCAATATAAATCCTATAATTTATATTTTAATTTATATTGTTTATATTGTTTTTAATAATATTTGGAGTAGAGATTACATTGGTTTTGGATACCATGACATAGACCAAGAAAATATTCTTCTTAAAAAATATAACAAATATATACTAAGTGCCTACTATGTGCAAGACCCTGTATATACCACTGGATATATACTGGTGCATTCAAAGAGCTTTTTGTTAATTTTGGTCTACATGTAAACTATGGTGTAATAAGTATAGTGATGCAAACATGCACAAAGGGGAACAGTCAGCGTTGGGGGTCTGTGAAGGCCTCCAGGATGAGTTGTAATATGGGTATTAAGTGGGAAATGAGAGTTCTTCAGGCGAAGAGAAGGCAACAGAAAAGACAACCCAGGCTTAGGTAATTATATGTGTAAAAAATTTTAAGCAGAAGATTTATCGTAACTGGATCTATCTTCTACAAGTATTAGTTTACTTTATCGTGAAGTGGCAAAACTGGAAGTCTGGAGACAGGTAATAAGAATCTTACCATAAATCAAGGTAAGAAGTAAGATGACTTGTTCTTAAGTAACATGAACGGACATGGAGAGAAACAGATGGACGATAGAGCTGTAAGGAAGAGGAAATGACCTCACACATTTATTGGTTGGGTGTGAAGGCAGCGGAGGGAAGTGAGGAGGATGATTCCCACAGAAGTGACTTCAGTAAATATATAAATGGAGTGCCACCTACTGGGACTAAAAAGTTGGTAAGAAGAATCATGTGTACTCAGTGGGAAGGAAGTGGTGGGCTGATTTGTCAGGGTGGACCCATGGAAATAAGGTGATAAGTTTGGTTTTGACATCTTAGATGAAGTGTAGATATCCGGTAGTTAGACGAATTTATTCTGACTCTTAGGAGTGAGATCTTTGGTAATGCAACTTTTTAAATCATAGGACTATAGCCTGAAGCCATAGTATTATCCATAGGTGGCAGAAAAGAGAGTCAAAATTAGGTCTTGGGAAATTAATTAGTAGTCTTAAGAAAAGGAGGCAATTATGAGACAGAATGGAAAAAAAAATACTTCTAAGTGTAGAAAGTGAGGAAGAGTACATAAGCCAAAAAGGAATTAGTCACCAATCTGGAAAAAGAAAGCATGTGCTTTTTTTCTGTAGATGTATTTGTCACGGTAATAAAAACAGAATTCATAGCAATGTTGAGGCTACCTCCATTTTGCAAGGAACTGAGAATTCAGTATGCCATACAGAACTAGTGCAGAAATTTCCCCATTTTTTGAAATAAATAACAATACAAAATAATTGAATAACAAATTTTAAAATATAGCCAAACTTTCTAAATCTTTGTATGCCAAGATTGAAGCACAAATTCAAAATTAGCCAGAAGAATGGATACTAAATACAAGCGGCCTACAGGGATATTGGAAATCAAGATGTAAAGTAGAGACTGGTGCTTTAATGCCTGCTGGAGAACGTGAGATAAGGCTCATGCATAATGAGGTTATTATTATGAACAGAGCTTTCTTCATGAATCCAGTACAACCAATAATAAAAACAGAACAAGTAAAAACCTACTGGACAGCAAGTTTTTAAAAAGTGACTCATAATTATAATCCCAAACCTGCAATGTATGCAAAGGAGAGCTCCACATACAAACTATCATGTAATTCCTGACACCCAAATGAGACATTACTATGAAAATAGTTTTTGCTCCTCAAAAGTATATAAATTCCCAGGACAGACAAAAGCAAATCTACCCTCTGAAGATACTTCCATAACTTAGTGACTCATAATGAAAACATTCTTCACTGAAGAAGAGCATCCTCTAAAAATTATAAAACACAGAAGAACATGAACCGCTGTAGTAAACAGTTGGGAGATAATACATAATAAAACTATTTTAAGAGTAAGCCTGAAGTAATGTCTTAATCTGTTTCAGGAATCTGGGCAGGGAAGAGAAGAAAAGAGAGAGCATAAACTGTAGGGAAATATGCATACATAAATGAGAAATATTTGATTATGTTGACGTGCTAATAAGAAAGGAGTTTTAGAAAGGTGAAATTAAAACCATTTCAGAAGTGAGGAATAGTCAGTGTTAAACTGTCTCTGATTAGATAAGGTATAAGTGGAGAAATTTGCTTTAAACAATAGGAGAAAAATTCTTTTGCAAATAATAGAATAAAATGTAGGCAAATAACCATAAATTTGTAGAAAAGAGTAACATGAATTAGAAAAGTTTTCAATTTCCTAACATTATCTCAATTCATACAATGGTGAGATTTAGATATTGTTAGTAATCTGAGCAAGAGTAAAAAATTACTAGGCATGCAACGAAGCATGAAAATGCAACCTATATTAAGAAAATCAATCAATAGAAACAGACCCAGAAATGACAGAGAGACAGAATTAGAAACATAATATTTTAAATAACTATTATACATATATTCTTTTTTTAAGAAGGTAGAGAGAAGCATGTCCATGTCAAGAAGAAACGTGAAGACACATTAATATGTGAGATGTATACTGGACGGGATTCATAGTAGATTAATCACTACAAAAGAAAAGATTACCAATCTTAAAAATATAGTAATGGAAGCCACTCAAAATAAAATACAGAGAAAGGAAACTGGAAAAAATGAACAGATTATAAGAAACTTTGGGATAATATCAAATGGAAAAAATGAATAGATTATAAGAAACTTTGGGATAATATCAAAGGGACTGATATATGTGCAACTGGAAAGATGATGGCTGAAATATTTTCAAATTTGGTGAAATAATAAGCGACTGTGTCTAAAAAGCCAAACAAACACCAAGCACAAGAGCATGAAAAAAAAAAAGTATACCAAAGTACATTACAATCAAATTGCCTAAAAGCAGGAGTGAAGAGTAAATTTGTAACGCACCTATGGGGAGGAAAGGAAAAAGAGGGTAGACCTATGATATATATATAGAACAAAGATAGAAATGACAACAGACTTCTATATAGAAATAATGCAAGCAGGAAGACAGTGGATTTTCCTAAATTATTTAACAGGAAAATACAATCAAACTGGAATACTGTACCAAATGAAAATATTATTCCAAGTCATGAAAAAGAAATAATGTTTCAGGCATTTGAAAGATAAAGAAAATTGTTAGCAGCATACCTGTATAATAAGGAATATTAAAGAAAGTTTGTTAGGCAGAAGAAAAATACTACCAGATCAGAATCTGAATCTGCACAAAGGTATGAAGATCACCAGAAATGTAACTATGCACGTAATTACAAAATGCTTGTTTTCCTATTGTGTAAACCTCTTTAAAAATGTTTGACGATTTAAAGCAAAAATAATAGCAATGTATTATATTGTTGAATTTACAGCATATGTGGAAGTAAAATGTGTGACAATAGTTACATACAGGGCAGGAGAAATGAAACGGAAACATGCTATTGTTAGGTTTCTACATTAGTCATGAATTGGTATAATATTCCTTGAGTTTACACTGTGATTAAAGATATATAAACCCTACGGCAATCACATACATACAAATGTATATAGCTAATAAGCCAATAGAAAGATAAATGAAATCCAGAATAATAATTTGTTCAAAGGAGAGAAAAATAAGAGAGAAAAAATGAGCAAAGAGCAGACGAATGAAAAAGAAAACAAACAATAAGATGGTAGATTTAAAGCCAGACAGATCAATAATCACACTAAGTGTAAATGTCTCAACTCCTCAATTAAAAAGCAGAAATCATCAGATTTCATAAAAAAGCAGTATCTATCCTTACGTTACCTATACAAAACCCACTTTAAATACAAAGATACAAACAAGCAAAAAGTAAAATAATACAAACGAATAACATGAACAATGGTGGATATCAGCCAGAATTAGATGAATTTCAAAATTTTACATATCACTGTACAGAACCATACAGCTAAGAATGTGCAAGATAGGAGTTCTAATGTGGGCCTGCAAAACAATCATTCAAAATTAGAAGAAGCAATCAGGGACCTCTGAGAAGACTTTACATTTTAAAGAATGAGGCAACTACACCATATATAGAACCAAAAATATGCTAGAAGCAACAGCATTAGTTATCTGAGGGTAAAAACATGTTCATTCTCTCAGTAAGAGAAAATTTTAAAAGTCAGTAGAAACTAAAACACATTCAAAAAATGACTATTTATATTAAAAAAAAAAAACTAAAACATAACACAAATTTGAGCAATTGTGTATAAGAAAGCAGAACCCAACTAATTGGATATAAAGAATTCTTTTTCCAGTGGGTGGCCAGAATGTTAGAATTGTAGACAACATAATACAATACTAGCATATTTCTAATTTCATCAGTGGTGAACATTTTCATGGTAACAATTTAAGTTCCACAAACTGGTTTTCAAGTTTTAGGTTGCTTGTGGTAATCAATAGGAGAGGGATTTAAATTTAATCTGCGAAAGTTGTTCCTATGAATTGGGTCATTCTTATCATACCCAACTAATACAGAGTCAAGAAGCCAGGGGGAAAATCACTCAGACCACATAGCATTGTTCCAAGAATGTAATTCTCTGCCAGCTTGGCTGCTGAAACCACATGCATAACATGAAACCAGTTTAATCTAAGGCTCTTGGAACAGCCCTTTCCAACTCTTAGGCTAGTTTTGCTCACTGCTGTCACTTATCATTCAAACCTTGCCAACTCTCAAAATTTTACTTGTGCCAATGAACTTTCTCAAAGAGCAGTGCATTTGAAATGTACATAACATTTCTCCTTTTTATAAAAGCTCCAATCTTCTCTTTGTTCTTTGAACATACTGAAGACTATCCAGTCTGTGCATATGCCCAAAATTGCAATTCTTTCTTCCCAAATAAACATTAAATGTAGAGCTTTGTATTTACATATTTTATTTGACCACAACACATTAAAGAGCAACATCTATTTTTAGCCTTGATAATATTGGAAGGATTAAAGTGGAGAGACAATATTGAGAGAGGAAAAAAAGAATGCTAATAGTAGGAGGTAAAGCAATACGATTTTAGACATAAATTTATTATGATAGATGTAAACAATAGAAAAAATAACTATATATAAGAATAAATGAAAAAGAGAACAGGAAAGTAAAATACTCATTTTAAATAACAAGAAGTCAATAAATACTATCATTGATCAATCAATACTATATATCTATAAACATAGATATATGTTTATATATCCAAAAAGAACTAAAAACTGAAACAGCAAACAAAAGTGTCTTATGAGGAGTGGGAGTGAAGGAAGAGGGTGGGAAGGATGGACACTATCCATTTATCAATGTAAGCCTTTCTGTGTTATTTGATTTTTCAAAAATGACTAAATATTGTCTCTATCTACTTTGGCTAACAACTTAAGCAATATATATCCCAACACGGCCACTTTATGCCATTGCCACAGTTGTCTTTCATGGTTTCCATATTTTCATGTAAAAGAATCATACCTTTTAAAGACAACTAAATATAATAATTTTGTTATGAAAAACTCCCACATATAATCAGTTATAAAATGATAATTGTTATTATGAGTACTGCATTTTAAATAAATTCCGATAGTATAGGGAGGAAGAAGTTTTTTCTAGAGTTTAAGGTCCTCTCCATTGTGACTTCACTGATTTTTCAACTTTGTCTTCCATTGCACTCCTACATGAACCAATATGCATCTGTCCATCATCCACACATACATTCAAATTGATATTGAGTACCTGTGATATACTATTCACTACAACTGAAAAGTTATAGGACTGTGTAAAACAGCCCAGGAACAGTGGCTCACACCTGTAATCCTAGCACTTTGGAGACAGAAGTGGGAGAAGTTCAAGACCAGACTAGGCAACATATCAAGGCCCCATTTCTCCAAATAAAATAGAATAAAAATTTAGCCAGGTGTGATGGTGTACACTTGTAGTCCTGGCTACTCTGAAACCTGAGGCAGGAGGATCACTTGAGTCCAGAAATTCAAGGCTGCAGTGATCTATGATCATGCCACTATACTCCAGCCTGGGCAACAGTGCAAGACTCTGTTCCTTAAAAAAAGTATAAAATGCAGTCAGAGACACAGAAAAAAGAAGACTTGATATTCAAGAAGACCAAGACATCCAAGGTCTTCTTGAATCCCAAATTGACCAGTGTCATCATAGGAAATCAGAAAGCTAAGTTGAAATGAAAATGGATGCTAAGAGCATTACAGCTTGTCATACTCCCTACAACAACTTCGTGTGCTGCACAATACAAAATCTTTCATCAGCAAAAGTATAAAGCCACTTAACATAGGCATTTAGGGAGTCTTCTGAAAAGAATAAAAACTGAAAATGTTAAAACCATGAATTTCAAGTGTGTACTAAGTACTAAATAGCAGAGCTCTTATCTGAAATTTATTTCTCCAGAAAACCCAACCCAGTTATAATCTCCTATCACTTCATAGTATTTACTTATACTGCTCATTCACTTATGCTACTACTAATTTAGTCATATTGTCCTATGGGAGTACATGTGACTCTCTTGTTATTTAGCCTTTCACCTGTATGTATATGTATCTGGATTCAGTACGTGAATAGGATGTGTGTTTCATTTCTTTGCGCCCACAAAGCCTCCACAGGTTTCTAACCAGACTCAAAGATGAGTAGCTATTGAAGGAGGGATACAATTAATGTTAATGACAAAAAATTGTTGAAAGTGAATAATTCAATAATCTATTAATGACTTAAGTAAAACCACAGTGCAAGTTACTTTTGAGATTAAGTTTAACTGAGGCTATTAAACTTACTGATCAGTTGATGCCCTATAGACATTGTCATCAAAGAACTTATATAAAGCTACCCTTTCTGTGAATTCTTTCTAACAAACAATAAAATTGTAAAACAGAACCTAGTAGATGCTTCTGCCAATTATGTAAGATCTGTTTACCGTTTTGACAAGTTATTGTGTCTATGATTAAAATTCAAATATTATAAAGCCTAAGAGCAGTTATAATTTTCAACAGTATGATGTAATTTGCGTTATCAGACCATTATTCTCCTTACATTATGAGCCTGATATTTAAAAGATGAATGGTAACACTTTATACACGAGGCAGATGTTAATATTATCCTTCATTCCTGGCCAATCGTTTTAGGAAAGTAGGCACCATGAGTGTCAGGGCACGTGTTACATCTAATTACAATATAGGAACCTCTGCATCAGAGATTTGAACATTAAATACCCACATTTATTATATGTGTTGTTTGCATTGCTTAACTAGGAAATGCTATGACTAAATAATCTCTACCCTTAGGAGCTGTGAATGCAAACCGGGCAGTATTTGGCCTGTCGAATATAGAGAATACACAACACTATGATCAGTACGAAAGACTGAGAACGTGCGCATTTCCTTAAGCACAGAGCTGGAGGTGCATCTCCGAGAGATAATTACCGCTTTTATAGAGGCAAAGATGTTGGAAGATAACACCACCCTGATTCTCAAATCACCCTAAAAGAATAGTATAATACAGTTTCTTGCAGTTTTAACAGTAATCCAATCAAAGAGCAAAATAGCAAATATAAGAATTATTATATTAACACACATCCTAATTATAAGCAAAAATGAGAAAAGATATTCTAGTTGAAATATGTCCAGAACAGCCAAGTCTTTAAGAAAGGGGCTTACAATCTGCTTTAAATATTAGTTTAAATTCAACTCTCAGTTACTATTCATTTTGAACTTCACTGAATCTGCAGGGAACATAAAAGTAGAAAAAAGTATTATGTCCTTAAAAAGAACTTGGAATCTTATTGAGAAAATACAAGTAATAAGAAATAACCAGAATACAACCTAAAGGAAATTAAATGTGATATATAGTATTGCTCTAAGTCTATAGGAAACTCAAAATAAGAGAAAGTCAATGTACAGTGAATTAGCAAAGGCAAGTCTAAGGGATAAGGTAAATTTTCATCCGGGTTTTGAGACATATGTTAATCATATGTCCTCTGCATGGCATAGTGTGTGGCTTTACTTGGATTTTGTGGACATCCAAGCAGAGGAGAAAAGCAGAGTAAAGACAGGAAAAGAATTTCCCTACAAATAGAAAACAGAAAGACAACAAAAATTCGCATAATTTTAGTTCTCTGTGAGAAGGCCAGAAAAGACAAAAAAAAGCATGCATATGGTCTTTGAAGGGTGCAGAGGCCAGGTAAAACTTGGGTGGCAGAATGAAATGATGGAATTGAATTCCAAGAAGAGTAATCCAACAGGAATGCATGGGATAAAATGAAATCTTCAGAAACTTTTGGGAAATATGAGGTCATTTCAATAATCTTGGCATCTGGGGATAAGAAAGTAGATCAGCATTCTGGCAAACAGAGAAGAGAGGGAAGAGCGAGTTGTGGGGAATTCTGCTGCACAACAATCTTCTCATCTTGGTGGTCATTCAGTTTCTACCCACAGATAACAGAGTCTTGAAGATCTTAAAACCAATGCCCAATGACTACATGACATTCCGAAAATTCTCCATCCACAGGTTACATTAGGGAGCTGAGCTTACTGGCCTCAGGGACATCATGGTACAGACACTCTTTCCCACAGTAGAAAAAAATTAAGATCACCCATTGTGCCAATTCAGAGGAGAGTCTGACAGCAGCAAGAAGCAGGATGCAGCAGAATATAAATATTCTGTTACCATGATAAAGAGCTATGAGTTGAAATGAAAGCAGTAGACCTGCTGTGTTTTGTTTCGCCACCCAAGAAAGGCTTATTTATATTTCTTTATACTGTTCATCCAAGTTAAGCAAATTGACAGGCTTTTCAAAACTTCAGTCTACTATTACTTTCACCATCATTTCTCTTTTGTTAATATGATTAGTTTTATTATTGGAATTGGATGGGAATAACAAAAATAACCTAACTGTTAAAATCCCCAAGCCATATTTGACTATAGTTATAAAGTTGGTTCTCACTCAGTAACTTATGAAATTAAAAACACTAAATCTAGGATTTTCTCCACTGGGACCTAATCCAGTCCAATTTAGAAGTTGAGGATTTATAAAGGCTTTTCAGAAAGAAATGGGAAAATGTCAGCTACAATTTCTTGCTAGACTTGAACTGAATCTATTAACCTTGCCCAGAGAATATAATGTTACAGTTATCTCATTTACAATGTTATTGTATATGATTTATGACCACAGTATCAAGCCTCAAACTAGGTTTTGTAGTTTTAAGTTAAATTTACATGTCTGTAATACAAATGATTTTTTTCTTGTTCAGATAAAAAGATATTAAAAAGTGATTTATAATATTTCAGTTGGATGGAAATATACAGCATGATTTAGTCTACTGAAGGGAAAAAAACATTAGACAGCTATTATGAATATGTACGTTCACACTACTTCATGCTTCCTATCTTTTAATGTATGCCTGGTTATCAACTGCTAGACATCTTTTGAATTATATTTAGAGTAAAATGGGACACAAATCTATGTAAAAATGAGATTCAAAAGAACAACCAAAAGGACAAGGAAAAAATGGATCTTCTATGCAGTTCACCTAAGATCAATCCTCATGGCTAAAACTCACTCAAGTACCACGATTTTTGCATGTGCCCTTTATCTAACACTATATAACGGTCTTTAAATATGTCACACAAAAGCCTCTCTGACATTGTCACTGTTATTGAAACCCAAGAGAATTTGCATCACCATAAACTGTAAGAGTTTGAAATTTGATTTGTGGGGTATGTGTTTTATTGGAAATGGTTATTATAATGCAACTTGAAAGATATGACCCACAACTGAAAAGTCAGTACCAGATATAGACCAACGATTTAGCAACACCCTTAAGTAACAACACCCAGTATCCTGCAAATCTGAAGTAAAATAAAATATCCCATTTGCAGAACTCTGAATAGGTCATATTGAGGAAGGAGACCCTTAATCCTCTTTAGCCTTCTACATTGCATCTCAAAAGGAGAAGTTAGAAGTCAGCCAGAGGAGGGACCAGTTGGCACCTCCAGCCAGGTTAAGGATAGGATCCCTACCGCTAACCACAGTCCCATCTCTAGATCATGGATGTGGTATGGAGGAATCTTTCCAAAAGGCATTGTTTTTACTTAAACGTGACCAAACCCCCACCTAAGTCAGGCACCCCGCATCTACTTCATGGATCAAGACTGTTTCACATGTAATTTCTAGATTTGTAAGCCTTTAAAAGGGCAAGATTGTCTTTGTTGGGGAGCTCGGTTGTTAGGCATCTACGCTGCCACAGCTCCCAGCCAAATGAAACACCACTTCCTTCCCACTTCGGTGTTCAAGAGGCTTGTTTGCAGCTGTTCCTGCTTCAAAAATGGTATACACAAATATTTTAAAATTATACAATATCAAATAAATTTCATAATTTGAATACAGCCCTGCGACCCAAGCTCTATTTATTGAGAATATATACACAGTTATTGCTGCTGAGTGAAATGTATGTACATCAACTCAAATTAGTTTTATTCGGAATCACTATATAACTAATTTTGTGTGGTTTGAACTACATCTGTTCACATTTGGGAGATATTTTTAAAATCTATTATAATTGTGCTTTTTAAAGAGTTGTTCTTGTGTATCAGTTAAAATTATATTGAATTTCTAATAATAGCTAAAATAAGCATCTTGAATAAGAAATGAATTAATTTTTTTCATAAACCTGCTGTCTGAGACAGGGACAGCAGTTCTATACATATCATCAGGAAATCTAGTACCTTGTATCTTTCTGTTCCATGATCTAGCATGTGGCTTTCATCCCCAGAGTCATATTGTCACAGTCACCTTGTCATTCTCAGAGTCACCTGAGGGTCACCTTATTTCATAAGATAGCTGCTGGAGTCTAGCCATCACACCCACATTTCAGTTATGAAGAAGGATTAAGTAAGTAGGTTCAGAGGCACATACCATCTAAATGGGCCCATTTCAAAGAATTTTCACTAAAACGCCCCCTGAATATTTCTGCTTATCTTATTAATGCTTTCCAAAAAAATAACTGGAAAATAGTTTGTTCACTAGAAACAGTGTTCATTAGAACATTGTTCACTAGAAACAATGGTAGAGGCAATACTCCTGGGGAGTTGAAACATTGCATGTTTAATTGCTTTGTTCGGTGTTACATACAGATTTATGAATACTATGTTTCTCACAGACTGTTATTTATCTTATTTAATGCTTTTAATTTTAAAGTACACATTATCTAATATTAATATTATGTTAGTCATTCCCCCTTCCTTTTGTATGCATAGTTCTGGTGTCTCTTTACACAATCCTGTATTTTTAACCTTCGTTAAGTACCTGGTTCAAGTGTTTCATGTAATACATGAAACTGGGTTTTATTTCTTAACTCAATCTGACATTAACTGCTTTTCAGTGAAGTAATGCAGTGTGCTTACATTTACTGTAAGGACTGCAATGCATTGTTTCATTGTTTCCGTCTTGTATATTTTTTTTTCTGTTTTTCTAATTTTGCTGGTATAGTCATGATGTTATTTATTATATTTTCCTCTTGTTAATGTGCATACTCAAGTGTGCTTTTTCATTCAATTCACTAGTACTTTCTCTTTCCTTGCTCTCCTAATAAAATATATTTTATAGATTTAACTACGTTTTTTTCACTACTTTAATTGCTATCTTCTATGGCAGACTGCTAGCTACAATTACCTGCCTACTCTATACAGAATCACTTTTCTTCCTTAACTGAAAGATCTGATTTTATTTCAAAACTCCCAGCCTCCCTCACAGCTAGGGATAGGGAATGAGATGCAAGGAGAGATTCTTGAGGGATTCTGGGAGTGCTTTACAAAGACAGATGGTTCAGCTGGGAGTAATGTTCTCTGACTTTCTTCATTTTCACTTCCTCCTCCTTAAAATACAGATGAGATAGCTGAGCTCTGGAAACTGTCCTGGATC
Source organism: Cacajao melanocephalus (assembly GCA_963573385.1). Taxonomy (NCBI): domain Eukaryota; kingdom Metazoa; phylum Chordata; class Mammalia; order Primates; family Pitheciidae; genus Cacajao; species Cacajao melanocephalus. The sequence continues at coordinate 49,823 of CAUYLG010077042.1, read as the reverse complement.
CTGAGGTGACCTTGTAAATGTTCACATGCTAAGAATGGCAGAACAGAAGGTGATCTTATAAATGCTCACATGCTAAGGATGGCAGAACAAAATGACGAAGGAGGCATGGGTCCTGACGAGGTTGTGTGGTTTGCACCAGGGCCCGGGGCTGCTCTGCATTTCTATGTCGCAAAGAAAGAAAAAAACTAGTTTATTTAATAAAGTGGAGGTACTTTTTGCTTGTGTAAGGGGTGCTTTTTAACAAGTTAGTACAACTACTTATTACATACCTTTTTATTTTCCTGCTCCCTATTCAGATTTTTATAACTCAATTAGTACCCTAACTAGAATATTGATTATTTTTTTCACAGGATGCTTTCTTTCTTCTCTTGGTCCTCTCCCACTCAAATAATATCACACTATTCCAATAGTTTCATCATTTATCCCCTCTATTTCCATCCTTCTCCATATCCCTATATGCGACTTTGGGAACACATTCATTTGCACTAACCTCCACTCCAGGATATGTTGGATAATTTAGAAATCATTAGAAGTTGTCCTATAAAAATATTCTTTCTCTTTCAATACTATTTCCTTAGCTTATATGTCATTCAATTATGAGCAGTTCATACTTTTTATCCATTTAAATTATTTAACTGTTTTCCTCTCTTTCCTCTTCTTAACATTTGGTCTCACTTCTAATTTTTTGTTTAGTTAAATCCTTTTATTTATTGCTATTTTTCAGATGGGATAAGAGGGTAATGTGTCTTGAAATCTTGCATCACCACCAACGATCCCCTTTCATCCTGATGACTTTATAAGATGTTGTTTATACCTGAGATTCGTGGATCTCAGTCCTTTTGTCTCTGTTGTCTGTAGATCCTCTCCACTGCCTTCTAGCTTTAAAGGTTGTAAAAGACACAATGTAATTTTATAATAATTTGCAAAATTTCTGTTCTTACAGTGTTACTTTTATTTGTGGTTGTCACATTCTAATTTTTAAAATAAATTTAGATTCAAAGTTTGTCTCTCCAGGAATACATTATAAGAGAATTTTAAATATTTTTTTCTCTGCAGTATCTCTTTGTATCAAAGTAATTTCATCTGCTTATTTTAATAACTCTTTTTTATGATGAATATTATTTCAAGTGCCTTATAACCCTTGGCTGTCCATTCCTATTTAAGTGTAGGAGATATAGAGCACACTCTAGCAGACCTGCAGCAGAGAGTTCTGACTATTAGAGGGAAAATGACTAAACAGAAAGAAATAGTTTCAACAGCAACAGAAAGGATGTCCACTCAGAGACCCCATTTAAAGGTCACCAACTTCAAAGACCAAAGGTAGATAAATCCATGAAGATGGGAAGAAAGCAGTGCAAAAAGTCTGAAAATTCCAAAAACCAGAATGCCTCTTCTCCTCCAAGGGATCACAATGCCTCACCAGCAAGAGAACAAAACTGGATGGAAATGAGTTTGATGAATTGACAGAAACAAGCTTCAGAAGGTGGATAATAACAAACCTCTCTAGCTAAAGGAGCATGTTTTAACCCAAAGCAAGGAAGGTAAGAACCTTGAAAAAAGGTTAGACAAAATGCTAACTAGAATAACCAGTGTAAAGAACATAAATGACCAGATGGAGCTGAAAAACACAGCATGAGAACTTTGTCAAGCATACACAAATTTCAATAGCCGAATTGATCAAGTGGAAAAAAGGATATCAGAGATTGAAGATCAAATCAATGAAATAAATGAGAAAGCAAGAAAGAGAAAAAAGAGTGAAAAGAAATGAACAAAGCCTCCAAAATATATGGAATTATGTGAAAACCAAATCTACATTTCATGTGTGTACCTGAAAGTGATGGGGAGAATGAAAACAAGTTGGAAAACACTCTGCAGGATATTATCCAGGACAACTTCCCCAACATAGCAAGGCAGGCCAATATTCAAATTCAGGAAATACAGAGAATGCCACAAAGATACTCCTTAAGAAGAGCAACCCCAACACACATAATCATCAGATTCACCAGGTTGAAATGAAGAAAAAAATGCTAAGTGCAGCCGGAAAGAAAGGTTGGATTACCCACAAAGGGAAGCCCATCAGACTCACAGCAGATCTCTTGGCAGAAACTCTACAAGCCAGAAGAGGTGGGGGCTAATATTCAACATCCTTAAAGAAAAGAACTTTCAACCCAGAGTTTCATATTCAGCCAAACTAAGCTTCATAAGCAAAGGAGAAATAAAATTCTTTATAGACAAGCAACTGCAGAGAGATTTTGTCATCAGCAGATCTTCCTTACTAGAGCTCCTGAAGGAAACATTAAACATGGAAAGGAACATCTAGTACCAGCCACTGCAAAAGCAAACCCAGCTGTAAAGACCATCAACACTATGAAAAAACTGCGTCAACTAAAGGGCAAAACATCCAGCTAGCATCAACATGGCAGGATCAAATTCACACATAATATTAAAGTTAAATGAAAATGGGCTAAATGCCCCAATTAAAAAACACAGACTGGCAAATTGGATACAGTCAAGACCCATCAGTGTGCTGTATTCAGGAGACCCATCTCATGTGCAAACACACTTACAGGCTCAAAATAAAGGGAAAGAGGAAGATTTACCAAGCAAATGGAAAGAAACAATAAATGAATAAATAAATAAAAACAGGGGCTGCAACCTAGTCTCTGATAAAATAGATTTTAAACCAACAAAGATCAAGAGAGACAAAGAAGGGCATTACATAATGATAAAGGGATTAATGCAACAAGAACAGCTAGCTATCCTAAATATATATCCACCCAGTACAGAAGCACCCAGAGTCATAAAACAAGTTCTTAGAGACCTACAAAGAGACTTAGACTCCTACACAATAATAGTGAGAGACTTAACACCACACTGTCAATATTAGACATTCAACGAGACAGAAAATTAACAAGGATATCCAGGACTTGAACTCAGCTCTGCACCAAGCAGATCTAATAGACATCTACAGAACTCTCCACCCCAAATCCATAGAATATACATTTTTCTTAGCACAACATCACATTTATTCTAAAATTGACCACTTAATTGAAAGGAAAACACTCCTTAACAAATGCAGAAGAATGGAAATCATAACAAACAGTGTCTTAGAACACAGTGTAATCATATTAGAACTCAGGATTAAGAAACTCACTCAAAACCACACAACTACATGGAAACTGAACAACCTGCTCCCGAATGACTACTGGGTAAACAATAAAATGATGGCAGAAATAAAGATGTTCTTTGAAACCAATGAGAATGAAGACACATTGTACCAGAATCTCTGGGACACATTTAAAGCAGTGTCTAGAGGAAAATTTGTAGCACTAACTGCCAACAAGAGAAGCAAGGAATGATCCAAAATCAACACTCTTACATAATGATTAAAAGAACTAGAGGAGCAAAATCAATCAAATTCAAAAGCTAGCAGCAGACAAGAAATAACTAAGATCAGAGCAGAACTGAAGGAGAGACAAGAAAAACCCTTAAAAAAATCAGTGAAACCAGAAACTGTTTTTTTTTAAAGATCAACAAAATAGATAGATTGCTTGCCAGACTAATGAAGAAAAGAGAGAAGAATCAAATAGATGCAATAAGAAATGATAAAGAGGACATCACCACTGATCCCACAGAAATACAAACTATCATCAGAGAATACTATAAATACCTCTATGCAAACAAATTAGAAAATCTAGAAGAAATAGATAAATTCATGGACACTTACACCCTTCCAAGACTAAACCAGGAAGAAGTCGAATCCCTGAATAGACAAATAACAAGATCTGAAATTGAGGCAGCAATTAATAGCCTACCAACCAAAAAAAAAAGCCACGACCAGACAGGTTCATAGCCAAATTCTACCAGAGGTACAAAGAGGAGCTGGTACCACTCTTTCTGAAACAATTCCAAACAATAGAAAAAGAGGGAATCCTCCCTAACTCATTTTATGAGACCAACATCATCCTGATACCAAAACCCAGCAGAGACACAACAACAACAACAACAACAAAAATAATAATAATTCAGGCCAATATCCATGATGAAGATCGATGTGAAAATCCTCAATAAAATACTGGCCACTGAATCCAATACCACATCAAAAAACAACCAGGTAGCATCAAAATGGCAGGATCCATCATGATCAAGTTGGCTTCATCCTGGGGATGCAAGGCTTGTTTAACATATGCAAATCTATAAACGTAATCCATCACATAAACAGAACCAAAGACAAAAACCACATGATCATCTCAACAGATGCAGAGAAGGCCTTTGACAAAATTCAACATCCCTTTATGCTAAAAACTCTCAATAAACTAGGAATTGATGGAATGTATCTCAAAATAATACGAGCTATTTATGACAAACCCACAGCCAATATCATACTGAAGGGGCAGAAACTGGAAGCATTCTCTTTAAAAACCAGCACAAGACAAGGATGCCCTCTCTCACCACTCCTATTCAACACAGTACTGGAAGTTTTGGGCAGGGCAATCAGGCAAGAGAAAGAAATAAAGGGTATTCAATTAGAAAAAGAGGAAGTCAAATTGTCTCTATGTGCAGATGACATGATTATATATTTAGAAGACCCCATCATCTTAGCCCAAAATCTCCTTAAGCTGATAAGCAACTTCAGCAAATTCTCAGGATACAATGTGCAAAAATCACAAGCATTCCTATACACCAATAATAGACAGAGAGCCAAATCATGAGTGAACTCTCATTCCCAATTGCTACAAAGAGAATAAAATACCTAGGAATACAACTAACAAGGGATGTGAAGGATCTCTTCAAGGAGAAATACCAACCACTGCTTAAAGAAATAAGAGAGGACACAAACAGCTAGAAAAACATTCCACACTTATGGTTTGGAAGAATCAATATCGGGAAACCGGCCATACTGCCCAAAGTAATTTATAGATTCAATGCTATCCCCATCAAGCTACCACTGACTTCCTTCACAGAATTGGAAAAAACCACCTTAAACTTTATATGGAACCAAAAAAGAGCCTGCATGGCCAAGACAATCCTAAGCAAAAAAAAACAAAAAAACAAAAAAAAAAAACCAAAAAAACTGTTTGCACAATACCTGACTTTACACTATACTACAAGGCTACAGGAATCAAAACAGGATGGTACTGGCAACAAAACAGAGATACAAATCAATGGAACAGAATAGAGGCCTCGGAAGTAACATCACACATCTACAACTATCTGATCTTTGACAAACCTGACAAAAGCAATGGGAAAAGGATTTCCTATTTAATAAACGGTGTTCGGAAAACTGGCTAGCCATATGCAGAAAGGTGAAACTGGATCCCTTCCTTACACTTTATACAAAAATTAACTCCAGATGAATTAGAGATTTATACTAAGACCTAACACCATAAAAACTCTAGAAGAAAACCTAGGCAATATATTCAGGACATAGGCATAGGCAAGGACTTCATGACTAAAACTCCAAAAGCAATGGCAACAAAAGCCAGAATTGACAAATGGGATCTAATTAAACTAAACAGATTCTGCACAGCAAAGGAAACTATCATTAGAGTGAACTGGCAACCAACAGAATGGGAAAACATTTTACAATCTACCAATCTGACAAAGGGCTAATATCAAGAATCTACAAAGAACTAAAACAAATTGACAAGGAAAAAACAAACGACCCCATCAAAAAGTGGGCAAAGGATATGAACAGACACTTTTCAAAAGAAGACATTTATGTGGCCAACAAACATATGAAAAACAGCTCGTCATCACTCGTCATTAGAAAAATGCAAATCAAAACCACATTGAGATACCATCTCATGCCAGTTAGAATGGAGATCATTAAAAAATCAGGACACAACAGATGCTGGTGAGGATGTGGAGAAATAGGAACACTTTTACACTGTTGGTGTTAGTGTAAATTAGTTCAACCATTGTGGGAGACAGTGTGGCGATTCCTCAAGGATCTAGAAGTAGAAATACTATTTGACACAGCAATCCCATTACTGGGTATATATCCAAAGGATTATAAATCACTCTATTATGAAGACACAAGCACACGTATCTTTATTGCAGCCCCAGTTACAATAGCAAAGACTTGGAACCAATCCAAATGCCCATTAACAATAGACTGGATAAAGAAAATGTGGCCCGTATACACCATGGAATACTATGCAGCCATAAAAAAGGGTGAGTTCACGTCCTTTGCAGGGACATGGATGAAGCTGGAAACTATCATTCTCAGCAAACTGACACAAGAACAGAAAACCAAACACTGCATTTTCTCACTCATAAGTGGTGAACAATTAGAACACATGGACACAGGGAGGGGAACATCACACACTGGGGCCTGTCAGGGGGTGAGGGAAGGATAGCAGGGAGTAGGGACTAGGCATAAGATAGCAGGAGAAAGGGGGCTGGGGAGGGTTAGCATCATGAGAAATACCTAATATAGGAGATGGGGTAATGGATGCAGCAAACCACCATGGCACGTGTATACCTATGGAACAGACTTCCACATTCTGCACATGTACCCCAGAATTTAAAGTATAATAATAAATAAAGTTCGTATTAAACTTTGTGTACATGGAATTAGTTTACTGAATAGTAGCCTTTGCTTTAAGGTGAATGGGGGACATTAGATGTTTTTATTTCTAGACCCTTAAATATTTTCTTTCTGATTTTTCTGTTTCCTTTAGACAAAATATGTCCAGTATCTTTTTTAGTAAATAAGGATGTTGCCGGTGTTATTTATGCATGGGGAAGAGATGAGGTGGCTGAGGTCTGATTACCGTGTATATGTATATGCAGTTAATCTCTCTTTTCACTCCTGTGCCTGGCCCACATTTCCTACAATTCCTGAGCTCCAAATCTCTTCAAATTCTCCAGAAAGTGAAGCTCCAAATTTCCCACTAATAATCTTCATTTCCTTACTTATGTTAAGGCAACAAGCAGCTACTAGAGAACTTCTCTAGGAATAGGAAAGTAGTGAATTCAATTCAAAGTTAGATTATTTAAAATTATTTATGATTACTTGGCTTTTGTTCAGCACAATCTCTTCCTTACTACTTGGAACATATAATATACTTGATTTAAAGTATACATGTTTAGGACAATCATTAGCTTTATAAAAATGGTTTCATTGGGCTACAAAGGCACATTGTATCACAAAAATAGGTCAAAATTGGACTATTTGTATATTTTCTTTCCAATGATAATTTTCAGCGTAACTGAAAATTCAAGTCAATCTAGTGAAAACTGAGTTTTCCCAAATTGCCTCCAATGCTATTCAAGTGTTATATTACAGCTACTAGTATACCACAAGGGAAACAGTTCCTTGACTTGATCTGGAAATATAAGATTTAAATGGCTCCTTAGTTCTAAAAATAAAAAGTGTATGCCAATGCTCATAGCTAAAAGAACCAACCACTTCAAATTTTATGGTAAAACAGATGAAGGGTAGGCAGGATTCAATGTCATTTTAAGTTTTCAGACTGCTATCTACCTGTGATTCATCATAATCAATTTTCATGACTAGGGTTTATCCTACCCTTACTAGACAAGTATTCATTTTTTTTTTTTTTTGAGACGGTGTTTTGCTCTTGTTGCCCAGCCTGGAGTGCAATGGCACGATCTCGGCTCACAGCAACCTCCGCCTTCCAGGTTCAAGCAATTCTCCTGCCTCAGCCTTCCTAGTAGCTGGGACTACAGGTGTGAGCCACCACGCCCAGCTAATTTTTGTATTTTTAGTAGAGTCGGGGTTTCACCATGTTGACCGGGATGGTCTCAATCTCCTGACCTCATGATCTGCCCGCCTTGGCCTCCCAAAGTGCTGGGATTACAAGCGTGAGCTACCGCACCCAGCCGACAAGTATTCATTTAATCAATGGTTGTTAAGCTTTAATAGAGGAAAAAACAACAAATATGATTGTGAGGTGCATTTATATTTTTTATTATTTTTCTGAAGCACTGTTACTAATAGAATATTTGTATATCCTTTATTTATCTTTCCTTTCTAAATAATTCAAGCTAAAGCTTCAGCTACTAGGCAATGTTTCTAATTGCTAACGTATTTGGCTACTAATGATCTTATTATACATAGTGACAAATTATAAATTTTTGCATTGGCTTTAAATGTCCCTAATTCTTTGTGTGCCTTCTAATTGAGAAAGAATTTTAAAGCTTCACGGGAGAGCTTAGTGGAAAATATTCTTCAGTCTTCCTAATCAAAGCACTTAACATGGATGTCATGTTTACTCTAAGGTAATTTATAAAAGAAATGAAAATGGGAAAAAGGAAACCAAATAAAGAGAACCGACTACTTTTAAAAATCTTTACTTTTAGCAAATGTAGAAGTGGAAAAATATGATGCCTTTCATCACCCATCATAAGGGTCATAGCTTATACTCCTTCAACAAAAGACAGGTTAATGAGGAAAAGCATAACAAATTTATTTAATCAACTTTGTACATAACATGGAAGCCTTCAGAAATGAAGACTCAAAGACCTAGGAAAAACTGTCTACTTTTAGGCTTAGGTTTGATGAAAAATGGGCAGCTGTGTAGAAATGTGATTCTATAAATGAGCTGACAGTGATAGACTGAGTGGGGCCACACAGCAAGGCCTGCTGGTTCAGATTCTTCTTGCCCTCTCTGTGCAGCATTCTTTTCCCCCCGCTACAGAGCAGAAATCCTCTGGAATGAGGGTCTTATAACCTAATTGTCAGACAAATCAGTGAATTTCTTTATGGCCAGTCCTTACACAGAAAAGCAGGGAAAAGTTAGGGTTATATTTCTAGGTTTTATTCCGGCTTTGTGGGAGAGGAGTTTAAGTTTCCACGACTCTCCTTAAGGAAGAGGAATTCCAGTTTCGATGGCTTTCTATGAAAGAGAGGACAGGGGAAGGTTCTGAGGCTGCTTCTGAGGCCTTCCAATTTCTTTTAATTGAAAGTACTCAGCATGCCAAACTGCTATACTTTAGGGTATTATTTTTTGAGCCCCAACACCAAACAGTTGTGTTATCTAAACACTGATGTTACTGAAATAGTTCTAAATAATATTTAGAAAAACCCCCTTATAGCCTTGTAAACCAGAAAAGACACAGGCCATCAAATACAATGGTGGCACATCAAAACACTTTTTTTGTAATTTTTCTACTTACAAACATAAAAGTTTAATAATTCCATTTGCTTCCAAATAAAAAGTTATTTTTATTGTAAAGTTTAACTCTGGTTAATGAGGATTACCGAAACATAAAGACTAAGTAAAGCACAAACTAGTAATTGATGCTAGACGACGTTAAAATATAACTTGGCATAATGATTTACTTTGGATAATTCATTTCTTTGAATCATATATTTTAGGCCAGCAATGTTGATTGATTTCAACTAAGCCTAGAAATTCTAGCAATATCAAAATGTTTTCTGTGGCCAGTATATGGAATTAAATGAAAATATTCTGTGCTTTTTAGGAGAAGAAATGGTTAGAAGAAAAGAATTAGAGAAGTATAGGAGAAAAGAGGAAATATATAGGGATCTACTTTATGCCAAATCCTTTGAATATGTTATCTTACCCACCACTGATAAAATTCTTGTGTTGATGATAGAGGCCCTTTAGATAAATAGGAATATTGAGAAACAGAAAAGTTGTCTTAAAAATGCAATGAACAATTGGTCAAAATAATGTTTTAAAATATGCTTGTCTAATTTCAAAATTCTACGAATTTTTACTAGGTATAAAAGTATAATTAATGGACATTAAACACAATGGAAAGTGAAAAACCCAATTTAGTTTATGTGACTTAAATTCTATTTGGCTGTTTCCTGAGCTCTGTGTCTCCCAAAAGCAATATCCACACCAAGTTTGTTCTGGGAATTTTCAGGAAAAGATATTAGATGTGGTAATTGCATGGGGAACTCTGTACCAGATGCTGGTCAATTCTTGTAAATTAATAGTTGTATTAGCAGTTTCATGATCATTTTCTTACATAATTTTAAACCACATCAAACTTAATTTTTAACATATACAATTTGAAAATAAAATAAAATTTAAGTGCTCATAATAAAAAGTAGCAATGCTATGTAGTACCCTTTATATACCAGTTTTCCAAAAACCACCACTTAACATTTTCATATTTTGAGCTGCTCTTAAGAACACGTCTTACTGTAAAAATATTGATATGACACCATTAGCAACAAATAAATTTAAGAAATTCTCCACTAAATCTCTACTTTGAAAGGTAACTATTAGTTTACCAATATCCCATATTTCTTCTTTCCAATTGTAGTTAGCTATTATTTTGTTCTAATGATTATTTTGCATATATAAATGTTAATGTCAGTTTATCATTAGATCAGCTTTTGAAAGTACCTCTTAATTTTTATAATCTTACGTGAAACTACAAGCATGAAACTACAAACTATCTTGATATCCACTTTTTTTCTTTATTTTCGTACCTTCTTTCAGCTGCACTTCTATTAGTACATTCAAAGAGCTAAGAATATCTGTAGTTATAAATAATACCATTGTTAAAAGTTATGATATATAAATGTAAGCCACAAAAAATAGGTAATAAGCTATAAATTAATTTGTCTAAGGTCAAATGTAATAACCAGAATTCTATCCAAATGAAAACATTTCTAATGAACAGATTAAAGGTATTTAACATTTCTTACATTATATAAATTTCTCTAAAATCATATTTTGGGTTGCTTTATATTATAGCATGATTACAGGCATTTCTTTTCCTGGATTATTGTCTTTTTATTGTTGAGAGAAAAAATCCTTTCTCTATCAGCCTCCTGATTTTATAAAATAGAAGGCAATCTATATGAAACAAACTGACATTTTTTATGGGAATTTTTTTTATTTTTATGGGTACATAGTAGATGTATACATTTATAGGGTACACAAAATATTTTGATACAAGTACACAATGTGTAGTAATGACATCAGGGTAATTGGAATACCCATCACCTCAAGCATTTATCATTTTTTATGTCAGGAACATTCTAATTCCAATTTTAGTTATTTGTATATATACAATAAATTATTGTTGACTACAGTCACCCTGTTGTGTTACCAAAAAATAGATTTTATTCATTATATCTATGTTTTTGTGCCCATTAACCATTGCTGATTCCCACAAACCCCACCCCAACCTCTTACACTCTATCTTCATGAGTTCAGTTGCTTTAATTTTAGCTCCCACATGTGAGTGAGAACATGTGAAACTGTTTTTTCTATGCCTACCTTATTTCACTTAATTAAATGTCCTCCAATTCCATCAGTGTTGTTGTGAATTATAGGATTTTGTTCTTTTCTATGGCTCAATAATATTCCATTGTGTATATGCACTACATGTTCTTTATCCATGCATCTGTTGATAGACAAATCTTGGCTATTGTGAATAGTGCTATGACAGACATGAGAGTGCAGATAACTCGTTGATATACTAATTTCCTTTATTTTGGGTATACACTAATAGTAGGATTTGGATCATGTTAGTTCCGCTTGTAGTGTTTTGAGGATTATCCACACTATTCTCCAGAGTGACTATAATAGTTTACATTCCTACCAACAGTGTACAAGAGTTCCCCTTTATCTACATGCTTTCCAGCATTCATTTTTGTCTTTTACATAAAAGTAATTTTAATTGGATTGAGAGGGTATCTCATTGTAATATTCATTTGCATTTCTCTGATGATCATTGGTGTTGAGCATGTTTTCATCTACCTGTTTGCCATTTCTATGTCTTCTTTTGAGAACTATCTATTCATTTGTAATATTCATTCGCATTTCTCTGATGATCATTGGTGTTGAGCATGTTTTCATCTACCTGTTTGCCATTTGTATGTCTTCTTTTGAGAACTATCTATTTCACTCATTTATTAATCAGATAATTATATTTTTCCTCTTGAGTTGTTTGAGAGTCTTACATATTCTGATTATCAGTCTCTTGTCAAATGGATAGTTTGCAAATGTTTTCTCCCACTCTGTACATTGTCTCTCTACTTCATTGATTGTTTTCTTTGCTATGCAGAAACTTTTTAACTTGATCTGATCTCATTTGTCCATTCTTGGTTACCTGTAATTTTGAGGTAGTTCTCAAGACATCTTTGTCCAGACTAAAGTCCCAGATAAGTTCCCCAAAGTTTTCTTTTAGTAGTTTCATAGCTTGAGGTCATAGATGTAAGTGTTTAATCCATTTTCATTTGCTTTTGTATATAGCAAGAGAGAGGGGCCTGGTTTCCCTCTTCTGCATACGAACAGCCAGTTTCCCCAGCATGATTTATTGAAGAGACTGTCCTTTTACCAATGTACGTCCTGGGCAACTTTGTTGAAAATTAGTTCCCTGGAGAATTAATAATATAGATTTATTTCTGGGTACTCTGTTCTGTCCCATTGGTCTATGTGTCTAGAGTATTTATGCTGGTACCATGCTGTTTTGTTTACTGTACTTACGCAATATAATTTGAAGTGAGGTAAAGTGATTCCTCTAGTTTTGTTCTTTTTGCTTAAAATGGCTTTGGCTATTCTGGGTCTTTTGTGGTTCCATATAAAGTTTAGGATTATATTTTCTGTATCTGTGAAAATTATCATTGGTACTTTGATAAGGATTGCATTGAAGCCATAGACAGTTTTGGGTAGTATGGACATTTTAATAATAGTGATTTTTCCAATCCCTACAATATTTTTCTTTTGTGTGTCCTCTTCAACTTCTTGCATCAATATTTTATGGTTTTCATTATAGAGATCCTTCACTGCTTTATTACAAGGTATTTTATTTGTAGCTTTTGTAAATTGGACTACTTTCTTGATTCCTTTTTAAGATTCTTCACTGTTGGCATACAGAAATGCTACTGATTTTTATGTGTTAATTTCATATCTTTTAAATTCACTGAATTAATCAGTTCTGGGTTTTTTCGTGGAGTCTTTAAGTTTTTCCAAATAAAAGATCATATCATTTGCAAAGAAGGATAATTTTACTCTTTCCTTTCTAACGGGAATACCGTTTCCTTTCTCTTGTCTGCTTGCTGGATTTCCATTACTATGTTGAATAACAGTGGCAAAAGTGGTCATCCTTGTCTTGTTCCAGATCTTAGACCACAGGAGTGTCCAATCTTTTGGTTTCCCTGGGCCACATCGAAAGAAAAAGAATTGTCTTGGGGCACACATAAAATACCCAATAGCTGATGAGCTTAAAAAAAATCGCAAAACAGTTTCATAATGTTTTAAGAAAGTTTACAGATTTGTATTGGGCCATATTCAAAGCCGTCCTGGCCCACATGAGGCCCAGAGGCTGTGGGTTGGACAAGCCTGTCTTCGAGGAAAGGCTTTCCATATTCCTTCATTTAATATGATAGTAGCTGTGGGTCTGTCACATATAGCTTTTACTGCATGGAGGTATGTTTCTTCTGCAACCAGGATTTTTAAAATTTTTATCATTAAGTGATACTGAATGTTATCCAATGCTTTTTTCAGCATCAATTGAAACACTATCATTTTTGTCCTTCATTCTGTGGATATGATATATCACATTAATTGATCTGCATATGTTGACCCATCCTTCTGTCTCTGAGACAAATCCCACTTGGTCATGATACATGATATTTTTAATGAATTGTTGAATTCAGCCAGGTAGTATTTTGTTGAGGATTTTTGCAGCAATGTTCATTAGAGATACTGGTCTATAACTTTCTAATTTTAATGTGTCTTTGTTTGGTTTTGATAGCTGGGTAATACTGGCCTGGACAAATGAGTTTGGAAGTATTGCCTTACCCTCTATTTTTCAGAATAGTTTAGTTCTTTAAATGGTGAAATTCAGCATTGAAGCTATCAGGTCCATAGCTTTCCTTTGATAGGGGACTTTTTATTGTGACTTGGATCTCATTATTTTTAATTGGTCCATTTGGGTTTTGAATTTCTTTGTGGTTCAATCTTGGTAGGTTGTATGTGTCTATAAATTTATTCATTTCTTCTAGGTGCTCAAATTTATTGGCATATAGTTTCTCATAATAGTCTCTGATGATCCTTTGATTTTCTGTGGTATCAGTTGTAATGTCTTTTTCCATCTCTGATTTTATTTATTTGGATCTTCTCTCATATGTTCTTAGTCTGGCTAAAGGTTTGTTGACTGTTTACCTTTTTTAAAAATCCAACATTTTGTTTCATAATTTTTTACATTTTTGTTTTTAATTTTATTTCTCCTCTGATACTATTTCTTCTTCCCTACTAATTTTGGTTTTTGTCTGCCTTTGCTTTTCTAGTTCTTTAAGATATGTGAGTAACTTGTTTATTTGAAGTTTTTCTATTTTTAAGGTATGCACTTATTGCTATAAATTTTGCTCTTAGGATTGCTTTTGCTGTGTCTCATATGTTTTGGTATGTTGTATTTCCATTTTAAATTGTTTCAAGAAATGTTTAATTTCCTTCTTAATTTCTTCATTGATCCACTGGTCATTCAGGAACATATTGTTTAATATCCATGCATTTATATCATTTCCAAAGTTTCTCTTTTTATTGATTAATTTTTTCCCATTGTGTAAAGAAAACATACTTTATGTGATTTCAACTTTTTTGGAAATTTTTAAGGCTTCTTTTCTGCCCTAATATATGGTCTATTCCTGAGAATAATTCATGTGCTGAGAAAAATGTGTTATTTTTGCAGGTCTTAGATGAAATGTTCTGTAAATATCTATGAGGTCCATTTGGTCTAGAGGGCAGATTAAGCCTGGAGTTTCTTTATTGATTTTCTGACTGAACTATTCAGTCAGACATCTAATAGCATCTGTCCAATGCTGAAAGTAAGGTTTTGACATCTCCAGCTATTATTGTGTAGGGGTCTAGCTCTCTTTCTAGCTCCAACAACACTTGCTTTATATAACTAGGTGCTCAAGTGTTGGGTGCATATTTACAATTATTATATCCAATTGCTGAATTTTCCTCTTTATCATTATTTAATGACCTTCTTTATCTCTTTTTATAATTTTTGCCTTGAAATCTATTTTGTCTGGTATAAGTATAGCTATTCATGATCTTTTTTTTTGTTTCAATTTGCATGGAATAACTTTTTCCATCCCCTTATTTTCAGTCTGTGTGTTTCTTTATAAGTAGCATATGTTTCTTGTAGATAGAAGATACTTCATTCTTATTTTTTGTCCATTCAGTTACTCTATATGTTTTGACTGGAGAGTTCAGTTTATTTACATTTAATGTTATTGATAAGTAAGGTCTTACTATTGCAATTCTGTTATTTGTTCTCTGGTTGTTTTCTGTTCTTTTCCTTCCTTCCTATCTTCCTTTATGTGAAATTGATTTTCTTGGTAGTATGTTTTAATTTCTTGCTTTCATTTTTTGTGTATCTGTTGGTTTTTTTTTAATTTAAGGTTACCATAAAGCTTGCAAATAACACCTTATAAGCCATTATTTTAAACTGATGAAAACTTAACTCTGATTGCAAAAACAGGAGTGAAGAGAAAACTAAAAAAAAAAAAATCTGAACTTTAACTTCATCCCTCCTACTTTTTAACTTCTTGCCATTTCTATTTGTCTTATTACACTCTCTGTCTTAAAAACTTGTCGTATGAAGTTTAAGATTTTTTTTCCAGTTCTGTGAAGAAGGTCAATGGTAGCTTGATGGGGATAGCATTGAATTCATAAATTAATTTGGGCAGTATGGCCATTTTCACAATATTGATTCTTCCAAACCATGAGCATGGAATGTTTTTCCATCTGTTTCTGTTCTATCTTATTTCCTTGAGCAGTGGTTTGTAGTTCTCCTTGAAGAGTTCCTTCACATCCTTTGTTAGTTTTATTCCTAGGTATTTTATTCACTTTGTGGCATTTGTGAATGGGAATACACTCATGATTTGGCTCACTGTCCTGGGAAGGTGGGGCTTTATTTATAAGTTCCTGACATGCTGCTACTTTTTTCAGAGATACCCTGCCCAGCAAGGAGGTAGCCTAGTCACCGTTGCCAGCAGAGGCATTGCTGTGCTGCCATGGGCTCTGCTCAGCTGCTGTGTGAACTTCCTTGTGGTTTTGTTTACAGAGGTATAGTTAGAACTGCCTCAGTAATGGCGGACCACCTCTGTAATGGCAGAATGCCTCAGTAATGGCAGATTGCCTCGGTAATGGTGAACTGCCTCAGTAATGGTGTACTGCCTCAGTAATGGTAGACTGCCTTGGTAGTGGCGGACTGTCTTGGTAGTGGCAGACTGCGTCAGTAATGGCAGACACCCTTTCCCTGACAGCTGGACCATCCTGGGTCCAGCTGCACTTGCTGCAAAACTCTCAATCCAGAGCATTTCAGATTGCTTGTCTTTGTGGGGGTGGGACCTGCTGAGTCAGATGACCTGGCTCCCTGTTTTAGCCCCTTTTTTTCAGTTGAATGGGTGGCTCTGTCTTGCAGGCATTCCAGGCACCAGTTGAAAGAAATGGCTGCCCAGATTTGTGTGAGTTTTTCTGTGGACACCTGCTGCACCGGCTGAAACAGCCATGCTGGAAACTCATGGCACTTCTCAGCCTGGGACTCTCCTGGTCTGGGGGCAGTAATAACTCGTTTAGAAATGTGGTCATCACTCACCCTCTGCATTGTTCTCGCTAGGAACTGCACTCCAGAGCTGTTAATATTCCGCCATCTTGAATCCTCCTGTCATCTGTATTCTTAGCAGTGGGTTTTGTCCATCAGATGATATTTTATTACTTGTTAATGTTCTTTTCTTTCAGATTGAAGAACTCCCTTTAGCTTTTCTTGCAGGACAGATCTGGTGTTGATAAAATCCTTCAGATTTTGTTTCTCTGGGAAAGTGTTTATTTCTCCTTCATGTTTCAAGTATATTTTCCCTGGATATAATATTCTAGGATAAAAGGTTTTGTTTTTTTTTATCTTCAGGTTTTTTCACCTTTAAGTTTAAATATGGCATGCCACTCTCTCTTGGCTTGTAAGGTTTCCACTAAGTCTGCTGCCAAAAATATCAGAGCTCCTTTATATGTTGTTTCTTTTCAATTGTTGCTTTTAGTATTATTTCTTTATTGTTAACATTGGGAGTTTGATTATTAAGTGTCTTGAGATAGTCTTATTTGGGTTAAGTACTTGGTATTCTATAACCTTTTTGTACTTGAATATTGATATATTTCTCCTGGTTTGGAATGTTCTCTATTATTGCATTAAATAAACTTTCTATCCTAATCTCTACCTCCTCTTTAAGGTCAATTGCCCTTTTGAGTCTATTTTCTACATCTTGTAGATGTACTTTCTTCTTTCTTCTTTTTTCTTATATGACTGTGTATTTTCACATACCTTGTCTTCACGATCACTAATTATTTCTTTGGTTATTTCTGCTGTTGAGAGACTCTGATGTATTTTTCAGTTTGTCAATTAAATTTTTCGACTCCAGAATTTCTGCTTGTTTTTTTTTTAATTATTTCAATCTCTGTTAAATTTCTCTGATAAGATTCTGAATTCCTTCTCTTTGTTTTTTTAAAATATTGAGATTCCTCAAAACTGCTCTTTTGAGTTTTCTATCTGAAAGGTCATATATCTCTGTCAGTTCAAGGCTGGTCGTTGGTCCCTTATTTAGTTCATCTGGTGAGGTTATGTTTTCCTGAATTGTCTTTATGCTTGTGGATGTTTATTGATTATCTGGGCCTTGGTGAGTTACATATTTATTCTAATCTTTATAGTTTGAGCTTGTTTGTACCCATCCATCTTGAGAAGGCCTTTCTAAGCATTCAAAAGAAATTAATTGTTGTGATCTAAGTTTTCAGTTACTGCAGCTGTGTCTCCATCACGGGGCTTCCAAGCCCAGTAACACTTTGACTCTTGCAGATTCATAGAAGTGCTGTCTCAGTGGACTTGGGTATGATCTGGGAGAAATCTGTGGATTACTAGGCAGAGTGTCTAGTTCTCTTCCCTTACTTTTCCTCAAACAAGTGGAGTCTCTCTCTCACTTTCTCTGTTCTGAGCTGCTTGGAGTTACAGGGAGAGTGATACGAGCAGTCCTTTGGCCACCAACACTGGGACTGCTCTGGGTAATTCTTGATGCCAATACAGTACTGGGTGTCACCCAAAGTTTGTGGCAATGATTGCCTGTCTGCTGATGTTTATTTAAGGCATAAGAGCCCTTTAGTCATCAGGTAGTAAATTCAGCCAGGCCTGGGGTCTTTGCCTTCAGGGAAGCAGGTTCTCTGCTCACCCAGGGTGGGTCTAGAAATGGTGTCCATGAGCTAAGACCTGGAATCAGGAGCTTTAGGTCTGCTTGATGCTTTACGACACTGCTTGGAGCTTTATTTTACTGTGGTTGAGCTGGTACCCAAGTTGCAAGACAAAGACCTCGGTACTTTTCCCTATTTTTTACTCAAGCACAAGGTGACTATCCTGATTGATACCATTGCCCCATCCTCATGGTGACTACTGTCTGGCTAACACTGATACTTATTCAAGGCCAAAGGGCTCTTTAGTCAGCAGGGCGTGAATCCTGCTAAGCCTGGTCCTCTCCCTTCAGGGAATTGGGTTCCCTTCTGGCACAGGGCAGGTCTAAAAATGTCATCTGGGAGCTAGAGCCTGGAATGAAAGCTTTAGGACTCTGCTTGATGCTTTGTTTTACTGTGGCTGAGCTAGCATCCAAGTTTCAAGACAATATCCTCATCACTCTTCCTGTTCATTTTCTCAAGCAGAAACAGTCTCTGCCAGATCTGAAAGCTGTGCTTCCTGGGACTGAGGAAGGGGTGATGCAAGTACTCCCTTTGCCATGGGCCACCTGCACCCTATGTCCTCTAGCATAGCACCAGGACTTGCCTAGCAATTACAGTTCTTGTGATATAGACTGCCTTTCAAATATATTTAGGACCCAACAGTCCTTTAGCCTGTGGTGGTGGGGCTTACCAGAACTCAGTTTCCAACCACTGGGATGGACAAATCCCCTCTGGCTAGGGGAGGTCTAAATGCTCCTTCTGTGAGTGCTAGCCAAATGTTGTCCTGGGTTGCTTTCCACTGTGAGAGGGTAGCACTAAGTTTCAGTGCAAAGTCTCACAGTCACTGAGCTCTTTCTGCCCCAAGCACACAAATTATTTTTTAATGCCATATGGCCACTGTTATGGGATGGAGAAAGGGTAGTATAGGTGATTCAAGACTGTCTTTTCTATCTTTTTCAATGCCTCTTTGTTTGATATAATGTCAAAACCAGGAACTATGATTAGTCACCTGATTTTTGGTTTTCATGAAGGTGCTTTCTTGTGTGGATAGTTGTTCAATTTGGTGTTCCTGTGGGGGTACGGGGGTACAAGTGCCAAAAGTAGTTCTACTTGGTCATCTTACTCTGACCCTTTCCTTGCTTCTTGTTTAAATAGACTGTCACTTTGTATGTGTTTATTTTTATAATATGAAGACCTTCCATATCTCTACCCATCACATTCCTTTTCCTAATTTAAGTGTATCATCAGTTTTATATCTTCAAGGATGAATACACTTACCTTCATTCAGTAGTAACAAAAGAATGTATTTATAGCTTTATACTTATAACCTATAATTAACAAAAATAATTTTCAGCAGTTATTTTTCTTGGTGATGGTGTGGGAAAACATTTTAAATGGTCCATTTTCAAGGCATGATAAATCTAAGTACTGACAACTAGCCTGCAGATGTAACAAACTCCACTGCTCATTTACCTAGAAAGTCATGATAAGTGAACAGGATGTAAAGGAGTCAGCCCATAAAAGGGAAGAAAGTTTCGTTATAGGGAAATCGAAATTTAAGCCAGGAAGATGACCCAGGGTATGACCTTATAAGGGGATAATGAAACTAAAATCGGGTGGGACGTGTCTCCCCTCTCAGCTGGAGTCCCACTCCTCACAGACACAGACATCCCAGATGAGCCCCCAAGTTTGTGAGAAACACATTCACAAACACTAGTGAAACGTAGGCACTCTCCAGGAAGACTGTAACCTCATAGTACTCGACCAATGAGGAACTGGGGGAGGGACTTGCATGCTAAAAGATAAATTATCTGCTGTGACTTCCCTGGGTGTGCCTACCTACCAGACACCCGATCTTGCAAGACTGCCATTAAAAGACTTGTTTCCACTGTTCCTTGTCTGTAAGTCTGTTCTTTGGCTTTGGACGG
Organism: Cacajao melanocephalus; assembly: GCA_963573385.1. Classification (NCBI taxonomy): domain Eukaryota; kingdom Metazoa; phylum Chordata; class Mammalia; order Primates; family Pitheciidae; genus Cacajao; species Cacajao melanocephalus. Next base: position 29,713 of record CAUYLG010077042.1, on the reverse strand, counting down.
GTAATGTGTTTCTCATAAACTTGGGGGCTCATCTGGGATGTCTGTGCCTGTGTAGAGTGGGATTCCAGCTGAGAGGGGACACACATCCCACCCATTTTAGGTGGCCCACTCTGTCCAGGCATCCCGGCTCCCCATAGAGGCCATAGACAAACTTGAGACTGTTATTTAAGAGGCATTGGAGGCAACAGAGGGAGAAAAGCAGGTACCATGGCAACCAGGCAGCCTCATGCATAAGCCAACGTAGGAAAATTGGACTATAAGTACTGGCTTGGTGGTTAGGCATTTTGAGAGGTTGTGCGTATGTGTGAGACGTACCCTAGACATGAAGTGAGTGCAGAGTACCAATCCACAGTTCCATTCTCCTGTGAGGGAAGCAGCCAGAGACGGACAATCAAATTAGCAAGCCAATTCTACTTTTATGTTTAAATACAAAGGACCCAGATTACACAAATTAATTCTTAAAAGGAAGAACAAATTTGGAGAGTTTACAATATTTGATTTCGAGACTTACTATAAAGCTATGAAAATCAGGCAGTCAATGTCATCCAGATACCCAAACCAGGAAAGGACATAAAAAAGAAAACTAGAGACTAACATCCCTGATGAACATAGATGCTAAACTCTTCAACAAAATACTAGCTAACCAAAAGATAATAAATATCAAAAAGATAATGCACATCAAAAAGATAATACACCATGATCAAGTGGGTTTTATCCAGGAATACAGGGATGGATTTAACATACACAAGTCAATACATTTGATATATCACAAAACATAATTTAAAACAAAAACCATATGATTGTTTCAATTAATATAGGAAAAGCATTTGATAAAATCTAGCATCCCTTTATGATTAAAAAAAGCTCAACTAATTAGGCATAGAAGGAACTTACATGAAAATAATAAAAGCCATATATGACAAACCCACAGCCAACATCATACTGAATGGGGAAAAGTTGAAACATTCCCTCTGAGAACTGGAACAAGACAAGGATGCCCACTTTCACCACTTCTACTTAAAATAGTACTGCAAGTCCTAGCTGGAGCAGTGAGGGAAGAGAAAGAAATAAAGGGCATTCAAGTTGGAAAAGGGACATCAAACTATTGCTTTTTTGCCCATGATATAATCATATACCTAGAAAACCTTAAAGACTCCTCCAAAAGACTCCTAGTTGTCAGTAATGAGATGGCTACTGTAATATCATTTCCCACTGATGATCCCATCTTGGCTCCATATGACTGTCCTCGGCCAGAGACATGCAGATAACATCCATGGCTGCTCAGCAGGTCATCAGTGATGTACAGCATTTGGCCAGACATGCTTGCCCCTGCATCTCTCTAATCAAATAAGCAAGTGAGTGGTCAGAGGGTCTTACATACACTGAGCACCTTTTCTAATCCTAAGGTCTGGTCCTTATGACCACACTGTCAGCAGAGTAGGTGGATGAGGCAGAGGGACAGAGAGGTGGACATGTGAACATCACATAACACAGGGTTCATCTAGAAAGCTCCTTCCACTTTAGATGCATCTTACAATTGTGAGTGTAAAAACAGACACCAATACTTTCCTTTCGCTTCTTGCTACATTTTGAAAATTGACTAAATAAACCATGAGAGTTGAGCACCTTACTTTGGTCTATGTGTCTTTCTGTACTGAAATGACTGGGACAGCTTCTATAATGGTTATTTTATCAGGTAATTACCTACTCTGGCAGTATGCTCAGGTGACCCAAAATGTCTAAGGAAGATAAACTCAAAGACCCTGGTTAATTGTGCAACTGGAAGCTGCTGACTAGATTTAGACTAAATGGTTAAATTTGCTTTATGTCCTACATACCTAATGATACAATATATTCAAAGGGGAAAGCTGAAAAAATCACACTTGAATGATGCCATTTTAAAGCACAAAATACCAGTTTTAAAAAGATCTCAGAATTTCCTAGCAGTTCAATGCTTTTAAGTCATTCTACATAATATAACAGCAGTTGACATACCCCCCCCCACACACACACACATGCAAACACACCAGCAACACCACCAACTGTTTTCCTTATGCAAAACAAGTACTGGACAAAGCACTGAATTTAGAGTAGAAAACTCTCAAGCCTGCTTGTAGCTCAGAGATTTCAACAATAAACTTGACTTGTCTATTCTTCTAATTATCTCTCTTTCTTCTGTGTAGAATTTTGGTGAAGATTGAATAAGTTTCTTAGATTAAAATGATTTAAACCTTCAAAATATCAGGCCATTTTATATTTTCTAAGTAGAAATATTTTTCCTCTAATACAAAATGTTTGTCTAAAATATCAAGTAGTCTGTTTGGAAGTAAGTTGTCTTTTGGTTAGCTTGTCTTTAATTTCTCCTGGTATAATTCTACTTTCTACCTTGATTGTGTACCACAAACAAGGAAAGACTGTTCATAACAGATACATCAACCCTATACTAGATAAGTTGGCCAGGGGTAAGACTTAGTATATTTATAGGCTTGAATTTTAATATCTTGAGTGTTCAAAATGCAATAGAATTTGTATTTTGTTATTCTTAGTAGACTAATACAATAAATCTAAATAGAAATAGCCAGTTAGAGGGATTTTATGTAACATTTAAAATAGTAGGTACATGAGGAAATCTCGTACGTTTGACTAAAGAATAGACCAGGCTAAATTATTAGATTATACTTATCACCATTGAGTGTACTGAATGACTAAGACTCAGCTTAATGATATGTTACCAGGCAAAGTTACTTGAGAGAAACTGCTAAAATGATTAGGTAAAAAGGATTAAGGCTTATGGATTGGCAAGGATGAGATAGCCAACAAAACACCAAAGTTTCTGAAAGTCAGAAACTTGAGAATTCCACTAAATACTGCTAATTTCAAGTATATCTTTATTTTATTTGTTGTGGGAAGTTCACTTTTTAATGTTTTTATTATACTTTAAGTTCTAGGGTACATGTGTAGAATGCACAGGTTTGTTACATAGGTATACACGTGCCATGGTGGTTTACTACATGCTTTTAATGACACAGTCGTTGCAGAATTTTTTCTACTGCTTTCAGTGTGGCAGTAGTTTATAAAGCACCCAAGAGTCCCTCAAAGCACTAGCTGTCCTACTTTTATTCTGGCTTTCCTTCTTCTTTCTTCTTTCTCCTTCTTCCTTCCTTCTTCCTCCTTCTCCGTCTTCTTCTGTGCGTATGTGTATTTTTGCATGCACATGTGTATGTTAAAGAGATCTTATGCCACACTTGCCCAGAGGCCCTCACAGTGATAGCACTTTTAAAACCCTCTGAAAACAAAGTAGAAAAACTAAACAATCAAGGCCAAGAAAGCCACTGTTAGTGCTTGGGGACCCAGAACTTTAGTGAAGATGAAAGTCAGAGCTTGTAATTAAAAGGAAAATTGACTATAAATTAAAGGATACTTCCTCCCTTACCTGCCAGAAACCAAAAATAATAAAGCCTACATTATATTAGCCATCTCAGTGACTCATGGGGTTGAGACTCCTCCCTCCCAAAAAGAAAACATATTTTCTTAATTAAAAATATAAATGTAGAGATTTTCTATAACATTGACCCGACCTTCAATTCAGGAAAAGCTGATCACCTGTTACTCACTATTTAGTAGTTATAAGGCATGACAGTTAACATAATAATCTCTTTCACAACACTAAAAAAGTATTCTGATTCTTACTAATTCTTTCCAATTTCATTGCCATGGACTGTTGTTCATTAATATTTGGTTTTGTTTTTCTGGCTTTGCTCCCCATCCTTTTCATTTTGGAACATTTCCTAAGTTATTGTTATTTGGGTTCACCTTTATCAACACAACCATATAAGCAATGAAAAGGTTCTTAATGTTAAATTTTAGTTATTGCTATAGCCAAATGTTTTGCATCATGTAGCAGAGTGAATTTATAGCAGACTGAATTTGCTACTTTTTATCCAGTCATTTGGACACTGTGCGTCTATAACCTCTACTCATTGAAAAATAAAGCAAACCAAGAGTGAGAATAATGTTTATGTAAGTTTATGAAACTTAAGATAAATATCACCATCTCTAGAGAGATCTGTTTCCATCATACTATGACATTTTTCTGTAAACTAGTGGGCAGAGGATATATTGATTTTCTTTGGGCAAAAATAAATATTTCATCAGTAAACATATAAAAATTATACTGTATCTATTTTGTGGCACACATGGCATATCCTCCATTTACACACTGATATCCAAATTGTAGTGTTTTAAAATAATCATCTACCCTTTAATTCTACTGAAAACCAAATTTTCTATAAGCTTTGAAATTGTCACATAATTCTAAGGTTTAGTGATCTGACTTCAGCAAACATATTGTGGAAAACAACTAAAATATATTTATAAATTTAAGTTTTAAAAATATGTGTTTACTTAAGAAATAGGTCAAAAACCTTAACAGACACCTTATCAAAGAAGACATAAAGTTGGCAAACAAGCACATGAAAAGATTCTTTACATCATATGTCATAAAGAAAATATAAATAAAACAATGAGATACTACCACATGCCTACTGGAAAGGTCAAAATCTAGAACACTGACACCACCAAATGTTGGCAAAGATGTGGAGCAACAGGAACTCTCTCATTTATTGCTGGTGGGAATGCAAAATGGTACAGCCACTTTGAAGAACAGTGTGACAGTTTCTTACAAAACTAAGTATACTCTTAACATATGATTCATCAGTTCTACCCCTTGTATTTATTTAAGAGTTGAAAATTTATGTCTGTATAAAACCTGAACATGGATGTTTATCACAACTTTATTCATAATGGCCAAAAATTGGAAGCTACTAAGATGTCCTTCAGTAGTGAATGGATAAACTAGTACATCCAGATAATGGACTACTATTCAGCACTAAAAAGAAATGAGCTATAAAGTCATAAAAAGACACAGAGGATACTTAAATGCATATTACCAAGTCAAAGAAGGGAATCTGAAAAGGCTATATACTGTATTATTCCAATGATATGACATTCTGGAAAAAATGAATCTATGAAGACAGTAAAATGATTGGTGGTTGTCAAGGGTTAGAGGAAAAGGAGGGATGAATAAGCCAAGCACAGAGGATGTTCAGAGCAGTTTAACTATTCTGTATGACATTATAGTGGTGAATACATGTCATTATAAATTTGTCCAAACTCATAGAATGTACAGCACAGAAAGTGAACCCTAATGTAAACTATGGACTCTGGATGATAATGATGTGTCAATGTAGGTCCATCATTGTAACAAATGTACCATTTTGAAGGGAGATGCTGATATAGGGGATGTTATGCACATGTGGAGGAACTGGGGGTATATGGGAAATCACTATACCTTCCTTTCAACCTAAAACTCCTTTAAAGAATAAAGTCTAATCATTTGTTTTATTTTTTTAAAAATCTGTCAGAAGACCAAGAAAAATAACTTATTAAGTAGCTCAGAGGCCACCAAGCCATAAACTTTACACTGAATAAGCCAATAGCTTACAATTTGACTTTTGAATTCTGTTACAGAATTCAATAATTTACTTTTTTCATGATAAATGTATAGATACAATTTGAGATGATGCATATGCCAGATATGCTGATGAAAGCACAACAAAAAACAATAACAACAAACTCAACTTTGTTATCCACAAAAAGTCAAAGGCTGTTCAATTTTGCATGTTGAAAAGGGTGTTAATATATACTATGAAAACTTTCAAAAAAGCTATTAATATTAAATTTATAATCTCTTAATAAAATTATTAGATGACAAGAAATTCTTCAGTCTCATTGATATGCAACCTCTTAAGTAAGACAAACTCCACAACGAAGACTATTTGTCCATATTATACGATACAGTTGGTAATTTCAAGATTATTTTAACTATTAAGATATTTGTGGGGATATGATCAAGACATTTTATTTTATGCTTTAATTTGAATTAATCTATTCCTATAGCTAAACCCTCAGAAAAGTTTATCAGAACATGCCTTTATTTAAAAAAACACTAATCAACATGGGTAATGAAGGAACATATCCAAAAATAATAAAGGTCCTATATGACAAAACCACAACTAACCTCACATTGAAATAAGAAAAAATTGAAGACTCTCCTCTAAGGACTGGAATGACCCTAGGATGCCCAGTTTCACCACTATTATTCAACATAATACTGGAAATCCTGGCCAGAGCAATTAGGCAAGATAATAAAATAAAGAACATTCAAATGGGAAAGGAAGCGGCAAAATTAGCCTTGTTCACAGATGACATAATCTTACCCCTAGAAAAACTAAAGACTCCACTAAAAAGCTGTTAGAACTGATACAGTAATTCAGTAAAATTGCAAGCTACAAAATCAAAATTAGCTTTTGAGTTAATGCTGGAAGAGTTAAGACTTTCGGGGACTGTTGGGAAAGCATGATTGGATTTTGCAATGTGAGGAGGACATGAAATTTTGGAGGGGCCAGAGACAGAATGATAGATATGCTTTGGATCTGTGTCCTCACCCAGATCTCATGTGCAGTGTTGGAGATGGGGCCTGGTAGGAGGTGACTGGATCATAGGGGCGATTTCTAACGGTTTTGTACCATCCTCCTAGTGCTGTTCTCACAATAGAGTTCTTATAAGATCTGGTTGTTTAAAATTGTGTAGCACTTTCCCCCACCCCTTTTTACCCTGCTCTGGCCACATAAAATGTGCATGCTTCCCCTCTGCCTTCCACCATGTTTGTAACTTTCCTGAGGCCTCCCCAGACATGCTTCCTGTATAGCCTGCAGAATCATGAGCCAATTAAACCTCTTTTCTTTACAAATTAACCAGTCTCGGATCTTTCTTTATAGCAGTGTAAGAATGAACTAATATACCATCTGACAAGGAATCAATAACCAGAATATATAAGGAGCTCAAACAACTGAATAACGAAAGGACAAATAATTCAATTTATAAATGGTCAAAAGATCTAAATAGATATTTCTTGAAAGAAGACATACACATGGAAAACAGGTATATAAAAAAAGTTCCACATCACTAATTATAAAAGAAAGGCAAATCAAAATCAAAATGAGATGTCATCTCACCCCAGTTAAAATGGCTTTTATCCAAACGAAAGATAATGGATGGCGGTAAGGAGGTGGAGAAAGGGAAACTCCTGTACACTGGTGGTGGGAATGCAAATGAGTTCAGCCTCTGTGAAAAACAGTATGGAAATTACTCAAAAAACTAAGAATAGAGCTCCCAGATGGTCCAGCAATTCCACTTCTGGGTATACATCTGAAAGAACTGAAATCAATGTGCCAAGGAGTACCTGCACTTTTTTGTGTATTGCAGTGCTTTGCACAATAGCCGAAATGTGGAATCAACCCAAGTGCCCAACAATGCATAAACAGATAAAGCAAATGTGGTATTTGTACATAACAAAATATTATTCAGGTATAAAAAAGATTAAATTCCTGTCATGTGCAGCAACATAAATGAGAGCATTAAGTGAAATAAGCCACACACAGAAAGACAAACATTGCATGTTATCACTCACATGTGGGAGTTAAAAAAGTAAATGACATGAAGATGGACAGTAGATTGGGGGTTACTAGAGGCCAGGAAGGGAAGACAGAAAGGAGGGATAAAGAGGGAAAAAATATATAAATGTATTTGTTGTCACTGAACTGTATGTGCTTGAAAATAGTAAAACTGGTAAATTTTATATGTATATTTTACCTCAATAAATTAATGTATAAGGCTGCGATAGTTTAGATGTGCTAATTTTTATTTATAATAATTACACATGGTTAATTAAAGCATGTGCGCTTGTCACATTTCTAAAGATAAATGGCAAGCATATTTTTGATAACAATGTTTTTTGTCTTTTTACAAACAGAATATTAATAAATAAGTCTTAGTTTTATTCACCTCCATGTACACATTATAGGTAAAAGAAAGCTGTCTAACTCCAAAATCCACAACATAAATTAGTCCTAAGGCAGAATAAAATTTTCAAATATAGAGCATTGAAAAATATTTTCTTCCTTTTTAACAATTTGCAGGTCTGAGATAACACAGTGAACCAGTATTTTGCAAATGACTGATGATGTGAAATTATACATAGATAAAAGATTAAGTTGAAGTGCAAAATACACCAATGAATCTTAATGTTATGGCATATGAAAAGTTCATTGCTGAACAGAAATCAAATTGCAGACAACCTTTAAGACAATATTCCTTATTGATTTTTGAGTATCAAAGGAAACTGTACACAATTATCTGAAAAGGTTATAAAATACTCCTTTTATTTTTCTACATCATATCTGCATGGAAATGTATTTTCTTCATATTTGTCAACAAAAAACTATGTATCACAAACGCCTGATTCCAGAAACAGACATAAAAATCCAGCTCTCCCCTCTTCAAACATACTTTAAAGAGATAAGCAAGTTGTAAAACAATGCCACCCTTCCTAACTTTGTTTTGTCTTGGAAAATATATTTATCATAAAAATGTGTTCATACATGAAAAAAAAAATCTAGAGCTTTTGCCCTTAGAACTCTGACCCTAGCCCAGGGTTAACTTAACTAGAACTTTACTAATCCTGGAGATAGAGACTCTATCTATACACTATCAATACAATTTATTGTTAAGTTTCGTCATAAAAAGCCCTTGTATCTTATAATGGAAATAAAAGTACTGAACATATTTTCTTTTATTTTACTTTTCGTTTTTCTAAGCTCAGGCAAATTAGGCATATAGGCAAATGTCTATAAACAATTAATTTCTAAAGAATGAAAATTCCAAGTATGTGAAAATGCTTAAATATATTTTGTTTTGTAAAAATAAGGGCAAGTCGCGGTTTGCCATTTTTTCTTCTGAACTATTATTCAAATTGTGTTCAGTGATTTGTAAATAAATATTTTGTATTCTAAAATTAATAGTCTACTACTATAAAATTTTATCAAAGTTCAAAAAGAAAGGAAAATATGATTGAAATTCCTTAGAATACCAGAGCTGTTCCTGTTATGAAATTGAATATTCACATGCCGTAGTGTCCTTCTCTCTCTCTATTGCAATATACTGCCCATTCTAGAGTAGGCTACTGGGCTACTGAAAAAAAGAGACTAAAAATATTCTTTAGCAACAGAGCCATTCCAGAGTTTCACACATTGAAGAAGGCATCATAAAGGACCAGATGATTAAAATGGTGTTTTATTCCAAATAAAATACCATTTGGAATGCAGGAGACAGATGAATTGGTATATACCTTTTCTAAAAATACACACTAAAAATATGATGGATAATGCTAGTAAAATAATCAAATTATCTTCAGGAAAGGAAGAACTTTTAGCATTATGAGAAATACCAGTGATTATATGGAAATATGGCATTTCACAAATTAATAATGTTTTAATATTTGGCAGGAAAAGCTAGTTTATTCTCTAAAAATAGCCCTTTTTAAAGTAGAAAAGGATATTTCTTCTTTAATTTTGATAGTCTTGCAAAGCAAGATACTTGGTACTGAGTTCATGACATTCTTATTTACAATCTAGTTTGGAGAGAATCAGGTGGCAAAGTTAGTTAAGGCAGTTTCTTTGAACTTTGAAAGATGTAATCCAAATTTCTCATTATCACATACTGAAAAGAGGTAAATAAATCACCTTTTCTCAGATTTAGATTGTTTTCACAGATTAAAATGTGGTTATTTCTATAACTGTGTTCTTAAAAACTACAAACTTTTCATCTATAATAAATCTCATATATGATATTATCTTACAATAAAATATATGTCCCTTACCCCTCTTTTTATAGTCTTATTCATGTAATGTAAATTCTATTTCTGAATAAAGATTGCTCATTCACCTAACAGCAGAGTTTCAAAATGCATTAAGCAAAATCTGAGAGAACTGAAAGAAGAAATGCCTAAATCCACTATTATAGTTAGAGGCATCAACACACTTCTTTATATAATAGATACAACCAGTAAACAGTAAATTAACAGGAATGTAGAAGATCTGGAAAAAACATCATTTACCAACTGGATCTAGTTAATATTATTGAACATCACACCCAACCAGAGAAGAATATATATTCTTTTCAAGTACACATTAAACATTCATCAAGAGGGATCATGAAATAAACCATGAGTTTGTTGTCCTGGTGCATGAAATAAACCTTACCAATTTAAAGGAACTGATATCATACAAAGTATGTCCTATGACCATGAAAAATTAAAAATAAAATTAAAATAACAAGAAAGTACCCAAATACGTAGAAATTAAATAACATACTTTTCAACAATCTCTGAATACAGAGGAAGTTGCAAGATAAATTGGAAAATATTTTTGAATTAAAGGAAAAGAAAAATACAACATAACGTATTTTTTAGATGAAATTAAAGCAGTGCTTCTAGGAAAATTTGTAGCATTAAATGTTAATATTAGATCTAAAGAAAGGTATCAAATCATAATCTAAGTTCCTTTCTTACTAAATTAGATGATGATCAAAATAAACCCCAGTCAAGCAGAAAACAGGAAATAATAAAGGTAAGAGCAGCAACCAAGTATTTTTTTAAAAGAAAACAATAGTGAAAATTAATAAAGCAAAAATACTGGCTCTCTGAAAAGAGCAACAATAAATAATAAAATATCAACAAAATTAATAAACCTCTAGCAAGATAGACAAGATAGGCAAAGAAAAAAGACTGACAAAGAAAGAGAGGGAAGACTCTAATAAAATCAGAATGAAAAAGGGAAAATCAGGAATGAAAAAGGGAACTATCACTGTAGACGTTCAGGCATTAAAGAGATAAGGAGAGAATACTGTGAACAATTAACTGTATCCACATAAACCCAACACTTAGATAACTGTCCAATTCCTCAAAATCCACAAGCTATTAAAATCCACCTATGATGAACTACATATCCTAAATAGTCCAATTTAAAAAGTGAATTCATAGTTTAAAACTTTTCAAAAAGAAATTTGCAGGCCCAGATTGTTTTACTGGCAAATTCCTCAAGATGTTTAAGAAGAAATAACAGCAATTCTACCCACACTTTCAGAAAATAACAAATATTCATCTTTTTCCAAGATTCATTTGGAAGTAATCTTTGCATGATGATATCAAATGCTGAATGTGTCAGTACCCTGAAATTACATGAAAACATACATACTAGTGAAGAAATGTTGACAAGCAGAGATGAATTACAGATATTATGATGACACAATATCATTATCAGAATTACAATGTGTCTGAGTTTTATTTACTTTATTCATATGAAAATGAGCTTGAAATTTTGATAATCTGTAAAATTAAAATCTTGCTATCTATGTTGTAATTAACTCAATGCATAAAATATAAGAACTCTGAGAAACAAAGGAAAAATACTAATATGGTTTTAAGGAATAATCAAAAAACTATAATCCATAACAATGAATTGAACAATAAGAAAGGCTTTGGAAATAAAAGAGCAAGATAAAGTAGAAGAAATGAATACAAGCCATGGTCCATGTGGAAGAACACAAATGCACTACTGGACAAACCACTGGGGATAAGCAACCACACTCAATATTCTCATGATAAAAATTTCAATCTACTCACTATCAGAGATAGCTTGTCTATTACACAAACTAACTTATCTAAATATGAGAGTATGTGATATTGCTGTCAATTGAGATTAAGAATAAATCATTATTAAGGAATGTACCATAAATTGTTTCTCCAAGAGTTTAAAAATTATACTGATTAGCCATAAATTAATCACGTAAACATTTTAATACGTATTTTGCTTATCAACAGGTCATACATTGTTGAAATTATTTTGTTAGAAACTTATGCAGAACTGAAGATTACATAAGGTTCCAGAGACTTCTCTTGCCTATTCACACTTCGTCCATTTATTTCCCTTGAATAACCCATTCAATAGAGTAGAGTACAATCCTTTTCATTGAAAACTCTCCTGCTCATTTCTATAAGATTTTCAGTTAAATAGCATATTGAATTGAGAAGTATTTTCTTCTTTCAATGAGTATTCATAGGTACCAACTACACAGATTGCAATCAAAAAGCACCTTCCAATTGATGACATAATGTCATTATCACAGGAGATATAACCCCAAAGTTTTTTGGTGTGCATTTCTTTAATCTATTATTCTCAGTCCCATCACTATACCCACCAAAGAAATTCGATGCCATGTATTTAAAATGTACCCTTTACACTTTTCTAACAATTCTTTCAATTGTTATACTCTTACATATTCATCAAAATATATAAAATTATATTTGAATAAAGAAATTGTATCTAGATGAAAGACAAATTATCATGTAAGCTATTATTTCCAGATGAGGTCTTAGTTCAGAAAAGGGTAGAAAACTTATTAGTTTGAGGAGTACTGTGCATGCTACTACCTTGAAACATTTTTCTTTCTCTAGTGTATTCTTAGTTCCTGTAAATGAAAGCAACAATTTATTGTTGGATTTTACCAGATAACCCTTTAGCAAAAAACAATACAAATTATTGTATCCCTTTTAAAAATATTATGTATAAAATTAGTGGTGCATACTTGAAATATATCTAAATTTACAGATTTCATTGGTCAACTTGTTCTCTTCATTCAATGTTGTTTTTGAAATCTACCCAGGCTGATAAATATACATGTGTAATTTTATGTATGCTCTGCATAACTTCGTATCATATGACTACATGCATTTTATCTGTCTATTCGATCACTGTTGTCATCTGATATGTTCAACACTTTTGCCATTACAAGCAGCACTTCAATGACATCTATGTAAATATTGCCTTTATAATTCTCAGTTTGTTTTAGAAGTCAAATACGGGGCTCATCTCTATTGGTTTCTTTCTTTTCTAAGATCTCATTCCTGTAATTTTTCATTGTCTTGTAGCTCTCTGCTGCCTTGAAGCAGAAATGGCTTAAGGTATCCTTTAGTATTTTCAGTGGTTCTCAATAAAATCAGGGTTAGTAAATTACCTCATCTATGATTACCTAGAAGCTCCTTTACTCTTCACACTACAAACTCTTCTCCATGCTACATGTTTTATTGTATAATTAACTATCCCGCTCTCGCTTAACTTTCTTGGCACACAGTAGTAAAAAGATTGGATGATGAAAATGGATCCACAAAAACCACACGTACTCCCTTAACCAAGTCATGGGAGACACAAAAGAACTTCGGTGTCCAAGAAATTCTTGTCAGACTTGCTACAGACCTTTTCACCTATAACCAAAGTACAACCCATAGCTATCTCATCCTTTCTTTCTTTCTCAAAACCAGTCTCAGACTTCTTCCAAAGTGCCACTACATAGATTACAGTTGCTCAACCTCTGATACCTGTTTACCTCCTTTGCTTGAGTTATTCTGTTTCTATGCAATATCTTGCTGACCTGTGCAACATTCTCCTGAATTTACTGTAAGAAGTTATTCTTTTTCTGTTAACATAAACTTATACATTTTCCTTTTTCAATACAATAGATTTCTCTTCTGATTAATAACCACCCAATATTTCACAATTATTTTTCTCATAGTTCCCACATGTCTCCTTCATAGCAACTATCACAGTCTATAATGGTACTTTTGTTCTTATTTATTGATATATAATAAATGCACATATTCATGGGGTATATGTGATATTTTGATTCCGTTGTGTTCTAAGTTTTGTTCTCCTCTACTAGAGTGGAAATTCCATGACAAGTAAAAGCTGTGGTTCTCTGGGGATGCTACTGTGTCTCTGCCGTTTAACACATTATCAGATGCAAAGAGGACCCTCAGTATCTCTCAAATTGTTAAATAATTGAGTTCTTTTTATGTGTCAGTGCTGTGGATTTTAAAGTAGAGTTGAAGATCATGAAAAAAATAAACTAAAAATGAAAAGCTCTTTTTAGGTACCTATTAGGTAACAACCAATCTACTTAAGGTATTTTATTTATTCCTTATACAACCATATAACACACGTATTACAATACTCATTTTATAGATGAGAAAATTAAGATGCAGAAAAATTAGGTAAATTCTTTAAAATTTAGTTGCTGATGGCAGAGATTCACTTTAATTCCATTTCTGTCTGATTCTGACCTTTTACCTGTCTACTGTAGCACACTGCCCTAGGGTAAACACTTTTGATTTATAGATAGCTTCAGATAATTTTCATGAACCCTGCAATTAAAATTCTTTGAACTCCAGAGTGTCTCTCTGCCCCATCTCTTCATATGCTGGAATGCACATGCAGGAAACAATGGATTCCTGTCTCAAGTAATGCATTCATATTATTTGTGTTTCAATTTCCTTGTCATGAAATTGTCCGAGTTATGATTATACATCGTTTTGCCTGAAGACATCCCATCTCCATAAATCTTAGACCTGAATTATTGGGGATACAATCAATTTGTAGATGTCACGTTTAATCATATAAAATTGAAGTTTTCCTGGATTGCTGAGTCATTGGAATTGAGTGGAATGGCAATTTCTAATATTTGGAGAAAGAATGTATGATGAAGAGAAATGTGTAACCATGGCATATAATAACAGGATTGGACCTAAACTGTTTTAGAATAAATATATTTAACACTCAGAGGTGGAACCCAAGGTCCAAAGAGGTTAAGTAATTGGCAGAATACTAAGCAGCTTGCTAATGGTGTAGCTAGCCACATGCTAATCACCTTCTAACACACATAATACTTATGAGTTACTGTGCTTGCTAGTGGCACAGTTAGTGGCATGCTAATCACTTTATAACATATATACCACTCATTAGTTACTGTTTCCCAGGTGAATGGTTTATAAATGCTAAATTCTAATGTTTCACCCTAGGAGTTTCATGACTTATTTCTTCCTGACTTTTGTCTAATTTCTTCCTTTAGTTTCAATGCCCATATTCTCATTAGGTGTTTGGTTCTGTAATCTTTATCATTTCAGTACAAAATTTGTTAATTATATTAACTTCACAATAAATTTATTACTCTACAGGGGGCAATATTTGTTCATTCCAGGAGCTATGAAAATGGAAATCCCACATGAACTTATTGGGCTTGTATGGTACAAGTCTGGATGTGGGATTTGCATAGTCCAGAAATCTTAAGAATAGTCACATTTGGAGGTCTCCAATTTGATTCAGCAGTTACTCAAGAATTCCACAAAAGCTTTATTGAGCATCTATCATGGTGCAGGAATTTACTCATATAAATATGAATAATTTATATTCCTTACCAACAATGAGTTCACAGATTAGTGGAGTAAATATGCAAAAGACAAATATAATATTAGTAAATAATACATATTTTGAGAGCTTCCTGGAAAAGTACAGTCCAAATGATGTGGAGAATTTTTGACTGATTTAGTTTGCTTCTCACAGGAGGCACAAGTTACCTCCTGGCACGACCATACCTTAACTGAGATGGTTCACCTGCCCATAATGGAACCCAACCATGTAGAAAAAAAAGGAACGAGGAAGATCTCAATAGACTGCGATTTTATGCAAGGTGCACAAGAATGTATACAGAATGCTATCTTTTCTCTCATAAAGACAGTGAAAATAAGAATATGTGTTTACATATTGATTTGTATTGAAGGAATGAGTTACAAGTAGAAATAAGGCAAAAAATAATGAAAACCCACTATTGGAGAAAAAATAATAAGCACAGCTTTTCTTCATTCTTTTTTTTTTAGCCCCTGAAAAGAACTTCTTTATTTTTTTAACATCTCATTTTGTATTAAGAAATAGCAGCTAAACACATTTCTCTAGTGTCATTGTTGCCTATAGAACCTCACTATTTTCTTATTACAGTGGTTATCATATATAAATATACATGGTTTTGTCTATGTATATGTATATGTATTTGTGGATGTTTCTTATCCAATCTTCCTTGAGGCAATATAGTAGATTCTAGTGACTTTTCATTCTACATTTTAATACGTATTCTTTCTAAGCATTTAGAAAGTAGTCACCTCATCTCTACTACTGCATGTTATAAAAGGTTCCATTCAGAAGGAAACAATGATCTATATATCTATATTGGTGCAATTAAGAGAGAAAAAACATTTTGAAGGACTATTTGCCAGCATCCACTGAAAATTATAAAGGCACAAATGCTATGACCCTTCAATTTTACTTGATATCTACCTTAGAAAAAATTTACATATATACAGGGAGGCATGTTGTCAGAATGTTCATAACTGCATTGTTTGCAATAGATCATTAGAAATATCTACATTTCCAGAAATAGTGAAATAGATAAAATTAACTGATGTCAACTATGTACTGTGAATGACTATGTAACAGTTAAAACTAATTGAGTAAATTAAAAGGGAAAGATCTTTAAGATAAATTGTTGGGCGAATAAAGCACATCAGAAAGAAATATACAGACCAAGATAGCATTTCTGTAAAATACACCTTGATTGCGTATTTTGGGCAACATGTATGTTGCTATGTAAATACAGGGAAAAAAATAACAAAATAACTACCATTGTAGAGAATTCTGGAAATAAAAATGGTGATCAGGGTAATTTTAACTATCTGTTTATATGAATGTTTTATAATGAAAATACATTCATGTAGTGCTTGTATATTTAAAATTAAATAAATGTTTTAAAGAAAAGAAAATAGATTATGAATAAGAACTTCAAGTCTGTGAAATAGGGGGCTGGATAGAATTCTTGGATAACTGTGCACTGAGACACTGCAGAGTCTTTTAGCAAAGTCTTTTGGTATATTCAGAGGAGTAAAGAGTCACAAAAGAGAAAGAATTTCTGTCTATTTTATACTCCTCTTACTCGTTCTGTTACTCCATAATTCACGTTTGCAACCAGTACTTTTCAGTATATAAAAACTCCTTGTTTTTATACTTTCTTGCCAATAAGATTCCAACAAATTCCTCTATTTGTAATTATTTTATTTGGGTCTTTGTGATTGTATAATATCTTGTGTTTCTCATTGTTTAGGTCTGTGAGTCTGTACCTTGTATTTATCTTTTCCATTTAAAAAAAATGAGTTGCATAATTTTATATCTGAATTTCTGCTTTTTCATGGTATTCATTTTAGTTCAATTTGCTGTATTTTACATATGAAATTTTCTATGTAAAATTCTTATTAAAAATGACATTTTCAAGCTCTGTTCCATAGTCCTTCCCAAGATGCAACATACATTGTAATTTTTAGTTTTATTTAAATCTATATTTAATCTTTGAAAAGCATCAGGGATTTAAATAGAAGCAATAACATCAATCAAAAATTATTTCCAATGGATATTCAGTAGGTTATGGTTAGATTCATGACCAAAAAGGGATTGATTCATTCAGTTGCTCATTGAGCATTTACTCTGTGCTAGCCATCTCCTAAAAATTCTGATGCACAAACGACAGAAATTAAATTCTGCCTTTTTAAGCTTATATTTTAGCATCAAGTGACAAACAATAAGCATAATGAATAATTAAATTATGCTGGGTGTATATAAATGTATTAAATACATATTACAAGGAAAAATAGAAAAGGGAATAGAGAATAGTGGAAAAGGCTGGAGGTAGGAGCTAGAAGAGCAGTTTGCAATTTTACTCTCAGGGCTTCAGGGTGACCACTATTGAGAGGGCAGCATCTGAGCAAAGACTGGATAGAGAGGAAAGATTTTGCTGTAGTCACCTGTGCAAAAACCCAGAGATGGAATTATTTCTAGCAAAGATAAGGAACACCAAAAAGAAAGGTGGAATGAGAATTAAGTCCTTGGACATGGAAATGTCAAAAGATCAGGAAGATGAGGATCTGGCAAAGAAGACTGAGACGTAGAAGCCAATGAGATGGGAGAAAACCCAAGAATGTGTTGTCATGGAAGCCACATGACTAGAAGTGTAACAAGCAGGAGGGAGTAAAGAACCATGTGAAATGTCATTGACAAGTAATGCAAAATGGCACTGAGAATCAGGGCCATTAGATAGAGACCATTAAGTGATCTTGGCAATAATAATTTCTAGGGAGTGCTTAATAACTAGAACATTTCCAATACCATCTCCTTATACCATCTCCTTCATCCTTTCCCCCACAAAAAACTATTTTCTGGAATTTTAGACTCATCCTTTACATATTTTCATAGTTTCACCACAAACATTTGTATTCCTAAGCAGTATATTATTTGGTACTGTTTGTTTTCTGCTTTATAAAAATGCAATTATATTAACCAGGTTCTCTGGAGAAGTAGAACCAATAGTAAATAAAGACAGAAAGAGATTGATGATGAGGCATTGGTCCAGAAGATTATAGAGGCCGAAAGTTCTCAAAATCTGCTGTCTGCAAACTGGATACAAAGGAAAGCTGTTAGTGTAGTTACAGTCCAAACCAGAAGGCTTGAGAACAAGAGAAGCCAATAGTGTAAGTTCCAGTCAGAATCCGAAAGTCTAAGCACCAGGAATGCTAATGTCCAAGGGCAGAAGAAGACGTATAATCCAGCTCAAGCACACAGAACAAATTCCTTCTTCCTTCACTTTTTGTTCTATGCAGGACTTCAGTGGATAGGGTGATGCTCACCCTCATCAGTGAGGGTGATCTTCTTTACTCAGTCTGCTAATTCAAATATTCATCTCTTCTGGAAACATCTTCACAAACTTAACCAGAAATAATGTTTACCAGCTATCTGGGCATGTCTTAGCCCAGTCAAGATGACACATAAAATTAACCATCACAGCCATCAAATGTATGCAGCCCTTTCTACTCAATATGCTTCCAAGTATGTACCTCTGAATATATGGTAGAAAGAATTTTTGTATTTGTTATAAGGCTTTGACCTTCAAGGTTTGTTCTTTTTTTCTTGAGTCAATCTTGATAGCATATTTTTGTAAAGTCTTATTTTTTTTTAATTAAAAAAGAGGTTTCTACAGTTCTGCAGGCTGTACAGGAAGCATGGAGACAGCATCTAATCTGGGGAGGTCTCAGCAAGCTTTTACTCGTAGCAGAAGGTGAAGCAGCAGTAGGCACTACATATGGCAAAAACAGGAATAAGAGAGAGAATGAAGAGTAGGAGGAGCCACACACTTTTAAATGACCAGATCTCATGAGAACTCATTCACTATCACAAAGACTGCACCAAGCCATGAATAATCCACCTCCACGACCAAAATACCTCTTATCAGGCCCCATCTCCAGAATTGGGGGTTACAATTCAATATGAGATTTGGGTGGGGACAAATATCCAAACTATATCAAACTGGTACTTTATATTCTTTTATTTATTTTCAGGAAGCAGTATAATGTTGGCTGTGGATTTGTCATAGATGGCTTTGATTATTTTAAGGTATGTCCCTTTTATGCTGATTTTGCTGAGAGTTTTAATCATAAAGGAATGCTGGATCTTGTCAAATGCTTTTTCTACATCTATTCAGATGACCATGTGATTTTTGTTTTTAATTCTGTTTATGTGATGTATCAAATTTATTGACTTGCATATGTTAAACTAGCCCTGCATCCCTGGTGTGAAACCCACTTGATCATGGTGGATTATGTTTTCGATATGTTGTTAGATTGGGTTTACTAGCATTTTCTTGAGAATTTTTGCACCTGTGTTCATCATGGATATTGGTCTGCAGTTTTCTTTTTGTTATGTCCTTCCCTGGTTTAGGGGTGATACTGGCTTCATTAAATGATTTAGGGAGGATCCTCTCTTTCTCTATCTTTTGGAAAAATGTCAATAGGATTGATATCAATTCTTTGAATGTCTGATAGAATTCAGCTGTGAATCTATCTGGTCCTGCACTTTTTTGGTTGGCAATTTTTCTATTACTATTTCAATCTCGCTGGTTGTTATTGGTCTGTTCAGTTTCTATAATTTCCTGGTTTAATCTAGGAGGATTGTATATCTCCAGGAATTTATCCATCTCCTCTAGGTTTCCTATTTTATGCATGTAAAGTCGTTCATAATAGCCTCGAATGATCTTTCATATTTGTGGTATCAGTTATAATATCTCCCTTTTCATTTCTAATTGAGCTTATTTGGATCTTCTTTTCTTGGTTAATCTCATTAACGGTCTATTGATTTTGTTTATCCCTTCAGAGAACCAGCTTTTGGTTTCATTTATCTTTTGTATGTTTTTGTTTCAATTTCATTTAGTTCTGCTCTGGTCTTTGTTATTTCTTTTCTTCTGCTACATTTGGGTTTGGATTGTTCTTGATTTTCCAGTTCCTTGAGGTGTGACCTTAGCTTGTCTATTTGTGCTCTTTCAGACTTTTTGATGTAGGTATTTAATGTTATGAACTTTCCTCTTAGCACCGCCTTCAGGCAACAAATAGCACCATGAATAGAATAGTACTTCACACTTCAATACTAACATTGAATATAAACGGCCTAAATGCTCCACTTAAAAGATAATGAATGGCAGAATGGATAAGAATTCACCAGACAAGTTTCTACTGTCTTCAGGAGATGCACCTAACATAAAGAGTCACATAAACTCAAGATAAAGGGGTGAAAAAAGATATTCCATTCAAATGGACACTAAAAGTGAGCGGGAGTAGTTATTCTTATACGACAAAACAGATTTCAAAGCAATGGCAGTTAAAAAAGACAAAGAAGGATATTATATAATGATAAAAGGCCTTGTCCAACAGGAAGAGATCATGATTCTAAATATATAGGCACCTAACAATGGTACCCCCAAATTGATAAAACAATGACTACTAACCTATAAAATGAAATAGACAGAACACAATAATAGTGGGGGAATTCAAAACTCCACTGACAACACTAGACAGGTCAAGACAGAAAGTCAACCGAGAAACAATGGATTTAAACTATACTCTAGAACAAATGGACTTAACAGATAATTACAGAACACTCTATCCAGCAACTGCAGAATATATATTCTATTCATTAGCACATGGAATATTCTCCAAGATAGACCATATGATATGCCACAAAACAAGTCTCAGTAAATTTAAGAAAATCTAAATTATGTCAAGTACTCTCTCGACCACAGTGGAATAAAATTGGAAATCAACTCCAAAAGGAACCCTCAAAACCATGCAAATACATGGAAATTAAATAACCTGTTCCTGAATGATCATTGGGTCAACAATGAAATCAAGATAAAAATTTAAAAATGCTTTGAGCGGAACAATAACAGTGACACATTTTATCAAAACCTCTGGGTTATTATTTATTTAATTCCAAATTTTTGGAATTGCCTGTAGAATTATTTACTTTTTTAATATCCACTTGACTCTGCAGTTCTAGTTTATTTGTGACTTCTTGGGTTTTTTTTTTTTCCCTTAAATTGACCCATATTGTCAGAGACTTCTCACTTTAATGAGGTTTTCAAGAAGACACTTATAGTCTTTTTAATCCTTTCCAACATAACATTTTCTTTTTGATGTCGGATTTTTTTTTCTTTACTGGCTCATCTTTTCTATTTTCTCTTTTCTTTTTTATTTTTTTGACTTCTTAAGTTCTAGTCTCAGTAGTTTTCAGCCTTTTTTTCCATTATAAACATTTAAGAATATAAGTTGTTCTTCGATACCACTTTAGTTATCCTGTAAGTTTTATAGGTAGTATTTAATTGCTATTTGGGTTTATGTATTTTTAATTTCCATTATAATTTGTCATTTGACCAATAGGTTTATTCATTTGTCTTTAATTTCAAAATACATGGCTTTTCTTATTATTAATAATTGCTATGTGTGTTAGTTCCTGCATGATTTATACTTGCTTGTTATTGTTCCACTCCTTCCAGGTACTGAGTTATTTTTCCCTAGCTTCTTTTTTCACTTGAGTGGAGTTCCAAGAACTCAGAAAGAACATCAGGAAAGACCCAGGAGCTCCACTTTACAAGCAGAGACAAATGGTTTAAATATCACTTTCTAAGAGGAAAGAAGATATAATAGTATTTGTGGATGAGCTTTTTTCTCCAGGGAAAAAAGAATCATAGTTTTTCAAACACCTGATAAGGGAGTTCCCTATATTGTATACTTTACAATACTCCTAAGTGCAAAGTATGGCCTATGGTTGACAATTACAATGATGGTCTATAAAATGCACTGGATTTTAGAAATATTATTTTTTATTTGGCGTAACTGCTATAGTGTTGAAGATTTTTGTGTTCTAAATTTTATGAATGTGAGGCTATTATGAAATACCATATATCCTCCTAAACTTTAAAAACTTTAAATCGCTGCACATATTGATGACTTAGTGATGGATGAGTCCAATTTTGGAAATCATGAAGGAGATACAACATATCCAGTGGAAGAAGGACAGGTCAGACTCCAACCACTGAAGAAGGAATTTAGTCATGAATTAGACATTTGAGTGAGTGTTCTTGTTTAAGACTACATAGAAAAGAAAACTTGGATAGGAAAGATTTTCAGACTTGAACATTAATAAACATCTAATTTCCATGAGATAAGTGATTCCATTTTTTTGGCTTTAATATCTTTATTGAATGTTACTAGTAGAATATACTGTATTCATTTTGTTTTGAGTTTGAGGGCTTTGGGGAATTGCTGAAAATGAGTAAGGAATTTAAAATTGTAAATCATTTATTATATGACTTGTTCAAGTATGCTGTTAGACAACATAGCCCGGAATAAAATATAATGGAACAGAAAGAGAATTTTCAACCAAAATGTAATGTAGCTTTACAGTTAACTTAATGGATATCCTGCTATGATATCTGTAGAGATTTTACTGGACAGCAGAGACAAGCATTTCCTGTAAGCCAGAATTTCCTAACTCATCACTGATCACATGCAATTATATGGGAACTATGTATCCTGAGAAGAAATCACATACAAGGAAGGGGAGGGCCTTCTGAACCAGCCTTGCTGAGGGATCAGCTATACCTCTAGTTTACAATAAATGTGGCCTTTGCTTACAATAAATTTGATTGACTAAAAGAAATGACATGTATGGAAACCAAGAGCAGACAGGTGGAAAACCATTCTAATTTTCCCAAATGAGTTCTTCCATAAAGGAGGTGATTATCAGTCTAACTAGGTCAATTCTATGTTACCAATAGAACTAAACTTGCAAATGAATGGGCTTAAAATGCATATAAAAGTCAAGTGTGAGTATATGGCTTAAACTAGCACTTACATTTTAGAACAGAAAAGAAAAGAAGTGCCAGGTCTTGCCTCATCTGTGTGAGCCCCACCATGTTTGTTTCTTCACTGGTTCTCCATAATGATCAGTTATGGGCTGACCTAGCTATAGTCCCCCATTATTCAATCAATCACTAAACTAGGTGTTTCTGCAAAGGTATTTAATTAAAGTGCATAATCAGTTGACTCTAAGTAAGGAAGATTCTTTTAGGCCATCTAGGTAGGCCTAGTTCAGTTTTAAGGACTTAAGAGTAGAGTTGAGGCTTCTCTGAAGTAGAAGAAATTCCACATGTGAACAGCAGCTCCAGCCTGTGCCCAAGAGTTCCAGCCTGCCTGATAGATTTCTGATTGTCTTGCCAGCTCTCACAATCATGTAAACCAGTTCTTTGTAATAAATATATTTATTTAATGGATATCACAATGATATTTACTACATTAGGCCAGAAAACAGCCTACTGTAAATTTTGAAATAAGCCAGAGATTATTCCCTTCAGTAAAGAAAGTGAGATGGCACCAGTATCACAAGAGCAACTTAAAGGTAGCCGTCCCCTCTAGTCCAGGGTAGTTGGAAAAAAGATGCTGTCAAGAGACTGAAATAGCTAGTAACATGTGGATGATATGAGTCTGGAATAGCAAAAGCGGGGTGTTGAAAGTTAAATGTCAG
Organism: Cacajao melanocephalus; assembly: GCA_963573385.1. Classification (NCBI taxonomy): domain Eukaryota; kingdom Metazoa; phylum Chordata; class Mammalia; order Primates; family Pitheciidae; genus Cacajao; species Cacajao melanocephalus. The sequence goes on along the minus strand of CAUYLG010077042.1, from coordinate 5,978 downwards.
GCACATGTAATTTTTATGAGCAACTGTAAGAACGACAACCAGAGAATCTCGGCAGAGATCTGTGGCAGTGGGTAACAGATGATCATGTTACCAGGGGGAAGACAGGAAGCACTGTTGACTTACACATCTGACAAAAGCCAAGAGCTGGTAAATAGAAGGCTTGCATCTATTACGACAGTGTAAAATCATGATCCCTTATTAACCCAGATCTGAGTCAGCCCAAGCCAGTGCCTTGATTTCTGCGTGGTGAGATCCTAAGCAGAGGACTCAGTTCACCTGTACCTAGATTCCTGACCTACAGAAACTGTAGGATAATAATAAAAAGGTATTTTTAAGCTGCTAAATTCCTGGTAGTCTGTTATGAAGCAAGAGAAAACTAATACATTCATCCAGTTCATACTTGATTCAACATTCAACAGTCCATTTGATTGGTCTATTAGTTTTATGTGGGGCCCAGAACAAGAGAGTGCTTGGTAGCTGATCCAGGCTCTGACATAGCCTATCTGTTCACCTGGACCATGTGTCCCTGTATTAGTCAGGGTTCTCTAGAGGGACAGAATAGAATATATGTATATAAGGAAAGGAGTTTATTAAGGAGTATTGACTCACAAAGTCCCAAGTTAGGCCGTCTGCAAGCTGAGGAGCAAGGAGCCAGTAGTGTCTCAGTCCAAAATCCAAAACCTCAAAAGTAGGGAAGCCAACAGTGTAGCTTTAAGTCTGTAGCTGAAGGCAAAGAGCCCCTCTCAAACCTCTGGTGTAAGTCCAAGAGTCCAAGGGCCAAAGAACTTGGAGTCTGATGTTTGATGGCAAGAAGCATCCAGCATGGGAGAATGAGGAAAGCCAGAAGACTCAGCAAGTCAGATTCTTCCACCTTCTTCTGCCTGCTTTCCTAGTTGTGCTGGCAGCTGATTGAATGGGTGTTCACTCACACTGGGAGTGGGGGGTGTCTTCCTAAGGCTGGGTATTCCTTTCCCAGTGCACTGATTCAAATGTTAATCTCTTCTGGCAACACCCAGAAACACCCCAATGTACACAAAAGCAATGCTTTGCATTCTTCAATCCAATTAAGTTGACACTTAATATTAACCATCACAGTCCCAGCAGATCCCGTGATGCTAGAAACAACTTAGTAGATTAGGACTCTGTACTGTGACTGAAAAACCCCAAAGAGTTAAGGCACAGACCTTCAGGGTGCTACAGCAAGGCTATGCCCTCTGCTGCAGAAAAATACTATTTGAATAATAGCTCCTGTCATACTTCTAGGTTCTGAAAGAGATCCCTAACCATGGGATATTAAGTAGTTATAATACTGAAGGTGTCACTGTAAGCTGGGTATTGTCATATCCCACATTATAAGATCGGGCAAGTATCATAATAAGTTTCAGTAGTAACTCCATAGAAGTGGTACATTTAGGATTGTATCCAAGCAGATATAGAGGGACAGATAATTTATGCAAATAGACCAGAATATTATATCATCTACTTCTTTTGCACTGATGCATCTCCCTCAGTTCACACTTAGGGCCTTGTGGGAGAAAATCTGTAGATCTTTTTCGTATTTAGGTTGAATCAATTTTTTTGTGTAAGCCAAGAATGAACTGTGGTCATATTATAGCACTGCTCCAGAGGTGACATTAAAGGACAGAAGTAAGGGGATATTCTTCCAATAGAGAAATTCAAACAGTATATCAAACTGTACATGTGTTCTTCAACCTCATGTGGAGGACTTCTTTATAAAAATAAATGTGGAATTGCACCAACCACAGCCTAACAAGGGTGTGGTAACCATGGGTCTTGATGCTCAGGAGTGAAATTTACTTAGTTGCTAGATAACCAATCATGAGAAGCAGAAGGGGTGCTAGCAAAAGGTGAGGGGGATCTAGATTGGGTGGCACAGGAAGGAAATGATTCATATCAATTATGGCCTGGGAACCAGCTGCAGCAGCAGAAACTACTGCTTGTTTCATTGAACTTCCTGTTCGAAGTCATTTCTGGAAACTATGGTCAGTGACCACCATCAAATGTCAGTAGCAGAGAGGATTCAGTGTGGACCGTGAGTGGTACAAGATACTGTTGATTCCATGCTCGGTGTCTCTTCAGTCCATCTCTGAGTTCACATTTCTGAGTTCACTGTCCATTGCTACAGTGGACAGTTCCCTACATGCTAGTAGATTCCACCTCCGATTCTTTGCTCTGTCTGAAGCCTTTCTCTAGTGCCACTGGAGATTTTTAGTCTAAGTACAGGGCAACCTAACATTGCTGGAGATTTAACATCCTCAGTAGCGACCCTCAACCTATGAGGGATGAGAGTTAGTAGACAAATCCTTCAACTTGCCAAATTTTGGTAAAGTTATTGTGACGTGGTCCTTGATTCCTCAGAGGATTTTCAGCTGCCACAGAAGTGACCTTCCAAGAACAAAGGGTTTTACACTCTTGCTTGCATACACCCTTGAAAGACTATATACTTGAACACTGTTGACAACAAAATGTTTTTTCATACGTTTCTCCTGAATCATGGGATTATCATAATTATAATTTATAGACTGCTATGTGCATTTTATTACTATAAATTATAAACCTATAAGCTTAATTATTTGCAAAAGATAAAATTTCTGGTGCAATTATAATTTGATTACATGCTTTGAACATAGTTTCACAAAATCTCAGAACTATTAATGTAGTTCATTTAATTTTTGGAAAATATTGACCATATATAACCTAACAGGAAGACTTAATCCACATTATTAAGTATTATTAAGTACTGTTAAAAAAAAACTGACTGAATTATAATTCTAAGATATACAGATAGATAAATGTAGGTATAGATAGATAAAATAGATAAATATAGGTATATAGATGGAGAGAAAGACAGATAGCATAGGGGAAAAATAACCCTTATGGGATTGTAATTGGAATGTACCCCTGTTATAAGAAGATGTATTAAGAGAAAAAACAGAACTTTATTAATATGTATATCTCATGTAGTCACAAGAGATAGTCAAGAATGAATAGTTCTGCAAAAGGTGATTTGAATTCCAGCTTATGTAGCATCTTCAGCAAAGAACAGTACATTTTTAGAGAAGTGAGAAGACAAAGCAAAAGGACTTGGAGTTTTTACAGGGAGCAAACTGAAGGGAAGGCAAACCAACGGCAGATAAAGGTTAGTTAGTACAGCTTGGTAATGTAAATTTCTCTGGTATCGTGGCAAGGCTGATAAAGGATCTAAAGCTGTCTTCACTGGCTAACCTTTATTCTCCCTGATAGGGGTAGGGAGCATAGTACCTTTTTGTCTGGGCAAATCTATGTCCTGTTTTTAAGCAAATAGAGGAAGGACAGAGATCTCTCCTGCATCTCCTTCTTCTCTTCAGCTCAACACTTTCTTTTGGGGAAGCATGTTTTGGTCTCCAACAATATTCAGCAATAGTTCCTTGACTCAAGTTTATTGTCTGGATAAAATAAGGCCCCTCCTTCTAAAGGATTTCTTTAATAGTCCTTTAGAAATCTCTCTGTTCTGCTGTTTTGACTCTTTTTCCCGAAAGAATACATTTAAGAACTATTTCTTTGTTAGGGATGGGAGGTAGGCTTTGTGTCCTAGGGCACTAGAGAGTGAGATTCAGGATAGATAAGAATCACACCCCTCTTTTGTAAAGCAGAGAAAGGGTAATTTTGAAAATGGAGATGGTGAAAAAAGAACATCCAAGTTTCAATGATCTTTTTAGGCAATAGAGAGGAAAAAAATTAAAAGCCAAGTTTTCAAAATATAAAAAAATTGCATTCACAGATGGGCTTGTAAGACTAGAAATGAGTCCCCAGTATTCCAGGATTGACATTAGAAATCCATGATCAAGGATGAAATGTATCAGTTACTACATATTTGATGTTAATTAAATGATATAATATTTCTGAACCTCATATTTTTTATCTATAAACTGGGGCAATGCTATTAAATTTATAGGACTGTGATGATGATTCAAAGAAATAAGTTATCCAAAGATGTTGTAAACTTTAACTTATCCTAATGTTAGAACTTATTATTAAAGAATATCCACTGTATTTAAGACACACAAAAGATAATTATTTGTTTAAAAAATTACTGTAATACAAAAAGAGTAAAGTTTGAAATCCCCATGTTTAATTAACCCAGCATTTCCAAGACAGAAAGTAGGCTCCAGCATTGTTAGCAGAAAGTCTACTCTATAAATGCCATTGTTTGCTTATAAGTTTGCCTATTCACCTTAGTATCACACTTTTATAACCGTACAATAAAAGCCTGTGTTCACTAGATCAAAACCAGAAAACAATAAAACAGTCTGATTCATTTTCCCTCTTTAAAGTCCTAAAAAGTACCTCATTTGCCCAGACAGAATACAACTCACTTCTTGATTAAAGGCAATCAGAGCCCTTTGCCTGGCAATCTTGTCTAATTTTAAAACTATCATATCAAATGATAACTGTTAATAACTACCAGTATTACACAGCATGAAAAGGAAGGTCAAATGCTATAGTTTGAATGTCAAATAAGGTAAAGAATGTTAACTAGCGTTTAACAGGGCAAATTTTGCATATCTTTAAAAAAATTACTCTAAAAATGTGCTCCCAAACCACACAACAGGCTGTACTTTCATTTCCAGTGTTCAATTGAATGACTGTCCAGTCATCGAGTTTCTTTTCTCTTAACTTACAATGCTGTGGGCTTAGCACCTGACTGTTCATCAATATAAAGTAACTCCTACCATGTTTGCTTCTCCTTCATTCCCAAAACTCCAGCAAAGAATTTCCTAAAACAGGTCAAGACCTTTACTAATGATAAAACTACCTAACACTGCCATTGTATGTGCACAAAGAAGACACCTAGAGTCCTCCTATTAAAAGTTCCTACTCCAGGAGATTTCACCTATTAGGGCTAAGGAGGGCATTTTGAATGTCATTAATACTGTAGTGTCCTGTATTATCCTACAGTTTTATAGTCTTCATCAGCCTTAATGCTGACTGTTGGAATGACTGTTGACCCAGCCCCTAAACACTTTTCCCATCAGCCATTTGGTACTGGTAATGCTATCATTAATGATAACGATAATGTGTTTGTGTATTATAGGTGTGGATGCCCCTGATTAGAATGCAAATGGAATACAGGGGCATAATAAGTTTTTGTTTAACACTAACAACACCTACTCATAAACTACTGTATTAGATTAAGAAGTAGAGCCTAGGGAAATGGGGTATTTCAATTTTGGTGGAAGAAGCAGACGAGCTAGGACTTATAGGGAAAGACTATTTCAAGGGGACAAAGTTCTGAGACCAAGGGTACAAATGATCAATTAGATACATAATCACCACTGCAGGGAAGACACAAAAAGACAGAGGAAACTGGGATACCCACCACCTAGCTCAGAGCTGCACACCACATTATCTTTGAATCTAGTTGCACCCACCACCTCTGTCTGATCAAGCAACTTCCTAGAAGCTTGAATAATCATTGAATGTTGACTCTGAAAGTGATATTTGCAATTGTGGCCAAACGATTCTACCTTAGAGGAGCTCTTCTGCACAGCAAAAGAAACAATCATTAGAGTGAACGGGCAACCAACAGAATGGAAAAAAATTTTCGCAAGCTGCCCATCTGACAAAGGGCTAATATCCAGAATCTACAAAGAACTAAGGCAGATTTACAAGCAAAAAGCAAACAACCCCATCAAAAAGTGGGCAAAGGATATGTACAGATACTTCAAAATATGATGATATGAAGGATATGAACAGACACTTCATATGTGGCCAACAAACATATGAAAAAATGTTCATTATCATTGGTCATTAGAGAAATGCAAATCAAAACCACTTTGAGATACCATCTCACGCCAGTTAGAATGGCAATCATTAAAAAATCTGGAGACAGTAGATGCTGGAGAGGATGTGGAGAAATAGGAACACTTTTACACTGTTGGTGGGAGTGTAAATTAGTTCAACCATTGTGGAAGACA